>JACCPG010003062.1:0-213280 GCA_016069955.1 Drepana arcuata | reverse complement strand
TGAGTGTATACTGTGTTTATGTTTAATATATGTGTTTCAATAATTCGATCGGTAATACAATAATCGACTCGCTGTACCAGAGTGGCTTCATATGTAATTACATTTAAAGTATAGTATAGTATAATAGATTGTAGATTGCAGGTTGGTGGTCTGTCTGTACCATTATTTAAAACAGTAATTTATCATATCAGAAGCTCTGCAGTAATTAATATGTAATCATCGTAAGGAAATACCTACACCTAATATATCTGAAAATTTAGAAGTATTCAGTAGTGTTTAACACAGAGTTGTCATCTGTTGTAATTCTATAATTATCTATGTATATATATATAGGAGATCCCATTTTTGAACTGACTCATCACGAAATCTCAGGAACTGTAAGGCCGATTGACTTGAAATTTGGTAGGAGTATCCATAGATCCATATCCTATATCTATGGGAGTATCCCTTACGCGGTGTAGAGGTCAGCTAAGAACGGATTTTGTGAAACTCCACCCGGAAGGTGGAGTGCAGGGAGATCCCATTTGTGAACTTACTCATTAGGATATCTCAGGAACTATAAGACCGATTGACTTGAAATTTGGTAGGAGTATTCCTTACACGGTGTAAAGGTCAGGTAAGAACGGATTTTGAAAAACTCCACTCGTAAGGTGGAGTGGAGTGCGGAGAGATCCCATTTGTGAGCTCACTATTAGGATATCTCAGAAACTTTAAGGCCGATTGACTTGAAATTTGGTAGGAGTATTCCTTACGCAGTGTAGATGTCAGCATAGAACGGATTTTATGAAACTCCACCTGCAAGGTGGAACGCGGGGAGATACCATTTGTGAACTCACTCATCACGAAATCTCAGGAATTAAGGCCGATTGAATTGAAATTTGGTAGGAGTATTCCTTACACGATGTAGAGGTCAGCTAAAAACGCTCAAATATCAAACAATATTAATGACAATCGGAAACCAAGACTATTCCAAATTCGCCTCTTTTTCTCTTATTTAATAAATAACGAAATATTCAAAGATTTGTAATGTGATGTTAGACACATATTTTTGTGCGCTTAAATCGCAAACGCTGGGTAAACCTTACTAGATAGATCAGATGAATCTACTACGTAGTGGTATATCTTCAAATAATCGATATAAAAGTCCGCGATGGTATTAAATTATCTCTAAAGGATAAACCACCATAACCATTTTTATCTTTTACTAGTATCAATATTGCACCCGTGCAAAGCCGGGGCGGGCAGCTAGTATAATAATAATATATCCTCACGCCTTCCCACAAGGGTCGCCGAAGGGGTAGGCAGAGGTGTATAGGTAATACCCACACACCCACTTTCCGCCAGAGGTATATTAGGTGCCAACGTGATAGATGGCGGGTCCATCGCCGTTACTCAAGCACGACTGTACATACGCCTTTGAATTTCTTCTCAGACGTATGCAGGTTTCCTCTCGATGTTTTCCTTCACCGTAAAGCTCGTGGTGTGACTAATCACTGTACTTAAGTTCAGAAAAACTCATTGGTACAGTCGGGATTCGTCGTGAGTCGGAATAATAATTAATTTGAGTCGTGTCATAATGACGAATGCTTGTTTTTGGAACATATCCATCATAGACTAAAACATATATGACACCATCCGACTTGATAGCGTCTAAATTCGTTGTAATAAAAAACAAGTCTATTTTACATTAACTACTAACTATTTTGAGAAAGATGGATAGCAGATTATTATAATCTATGTTGAATATTCTGCGCTTGACCGTTGACGTTAGTTAAGTAAGTCAATCAAAGTCAGGGCAGTCAGTCATATTGGTACCTACATTTAATCTGTTTCTTAGTCTTGCTTGATCTGAGGTTAATTAAAAATTTTAAATATTAACTTGGTTGGTTGACTGAAGTTGGCAAAATGGTCGTATGCAAATTTTTCCAACAAGGTTCCTGTCGCTATGGACAAAACTGCAGATTTGAACATATTTATGGATCGAAGTATTCGTATCATGGTATGTTGTTATTTTTCAAAAGGTAATGTTTTTAGATTTGTATTCTCACATTGTCAGTGTTATGTATCAATAACTTTGTCAACAGCAAATGCTGCTCCTCAGCAACCAACTCCGCAAGCTACGAACTCTATGACTGATGGAATGTTAGTCAACCAAGTGCAATCGGACGTGCAAGCTATTTTAGGTGGTGGTCAGTGGATATTATCGTGCTACTCCCCTTACAAGGAAATGCCATGCTTCCCGGGAATTTGCGACTTGTCTCCAGAAGAAGCCCGGCTTATTTTTTATGAAGGTCAAAGCACAAACAATGTTCAAAAAGCTGTAAGTTGCATTGTTTAAAAAAACAGCCTGTTAAATACTTATTAATTTATTGTTTTGGTTTCTTTTCTTTTTTTTTTTATTTTTTTCAGAAGCTGGTTGAGTAAGTTAAAAAAAAATATTTTTGCAAGAAACTACTTCAACCACTCTGCCACCTTCTCTTCTGGCTCTTAATATATTTTACTTTTGCAGGTGGTATTCCTTAATAATGTCTCACAAGATGCAAGAAATAAGTATGAACAACTATTACAACCAAATGATGCTATTATTAAAGTGCTGCGGAGCCTATACAAAGGGGAGGTCACTGCATCTCCATTTACAAATACTGTGTCAAATAATACAACTTTAGGGGGTGACGCAACATCTGTATTTCGCAGTGCAATGCAAAATGCATCAGTGTCCAATCAAAATACTAGCAATACATCTGTCTTTAGACAAATCCAAAACAATAATAGTTTTAATGTGCAGAGCTCTGATGCTGCTAAATCGATATTTTCCCAAGCAACCCAGAACATTTTTGGCATAAACCAAACTCCCGGAGTGTTTGCCTCAGAACAAAAAGCTGATGTGGCTGCAAAATCTATATTTGCACAAGCCAGCGAGAGCATATTTGGACGACCAAGTCCTGCACCAACTCACCTTCCAGCTGCCCCTTCCAATATATTTGCCAGTGCTGCCCAGGATATTTTTGGACCACAAGGACCGCAAACCTCACCATTTACAAGCAACCAGACACAAAATGTATTCCAGAAATCTGAGGGTCAGAGTGTATTTGGCTCTTCAAATGTTTTTCAGCAACAGCCTGTAGATGATTTAGGTATTTACAGCAAAATGGAGGACTTAATGGAAGATGACTTACAAGCTTTCCAAAGTGCAGATTTTCAGATTGGATATGTACCTGAAATTGCTCCTCCACATTCACTTTGCATTTAATGGATAAATCATTTACATTTATACGTATAGTATAGTACTAGATATCACTTAAGTTAAGGACATACATGTGACATAATGCCTAACTAGTTCAATTTATAATTAACACTGGAAACTATATGGTCTGGAAACTTAGATTATTTGATCCAAATTTGTATTTTACAGTAGCATACTATACAAGCGAGTGTTGTTGTTATAAACAATATTATTATTTAAAGCCTAATAGGGTGTTCCACCCTATGTGGAGCTCCACACAGGATAGGCAGAAATAATACACTGCTCGTCCAATCTAAGCCCTTGGTCTGGACAGTCCCCACAGTCAAAATCCCCATCTGTTTACTCTCACATTATCTTTTGTATGGCAATGACATTATCAGCCGGGACTGGTTATTGGGTACTGCTCTGATGTTTAGCATGTTTTTCACTGTTTAAAGTACTTACGTTGAGACTACTTTACTTATTGGATGACAGTCTGAGTTTATCTTTTAAGTGACAGACCTTCATTGTTAACAATTAATAAGTTAACATCATTGGAGGTAATGAAGAAAGGAATTTCTGAAGTAGAGTATTTATAATACTGTTACATGAAGTTTTTGTTAAACAGAGATTTTTCAAGTTTTTAGTTTTTATTTTATTAGTACTATTTATTGTTATCTTGTAATTGTTCAATGATCTCAGGTAATTGTAAATGAAAATTGTAAAATGTTTGAAGTTTTATGTCCCAAATATTGTGGATATTCTGTGATTTAGCTAAATAAAATATATTTGTATTTAAGTTTTTAATTTAACTTATCACAATATAATTTTTTTCGAAATGCAGAAGTTGTTACCATATAACAATACTATGTATCTGTCCCTATAATTAAATGTGCTAGTTATCAATCTCTCCGAGGTATATCTGTTTGTCGCTCGAGGCCGATAGAACGATGGGTTCGGTGCGGTGAAAGTCTACGTCGTTGAGCGCGCCGTTGTGTCCGGGCAACTTGTACAGCACACGGCGAGAGGTGGTGTCCCATATGTACAGGAAACGGTCGGATGAGCCCGCTGCCACCTGTATATTACACAACATATATATCGTTATTAGTAGTCGTGGTTGGTAAGACTTGTGCATTCTTGACACAAAAAAAATACCAAAAGAAATCACGCGTGGCAATTTAGTTTTATTAGCTTAAGTGATTGGGACTTATCACTTGTTGATATAGTCGGAAATCAAGCAGAGATTGATTCTTTCATGTCAACACTGAAATAAGAACCTGATTAGAAAATAATTTTATGCGAAAGTATATTTACTATGTATGATTTGAATAAGCACCCTCAAAAAACCCCATTTACTCTAGTGGCTCATGTATAAAGAGATTGATGAGAATGGATGAAGTGAAAGGGGTAAGGTGTATGTCTACAGAGAACTGGCGTTTCACTCTTTCTGTCTCTTCTGTGAGGGAATCTACGTGATACGTATGTACTCTAGTGGCACTAACTAAATAACATTTGTATGAACCTTGGATCCATCATGCGACCAGGCACAGCGGAGCATGTTCTTCTCGAAGTTGTGCTGGTGGCCAGACATGATTTTGACGCAGCGCTCCGTGGGAGCGAAGGGGCGCACGTCCCATATCCGCAGCGTGCTGTCCATCGAGTTTGACAGTAGGTACGATCCGTCGTAGGACAGGGAAATCCCTGAAAATGTCATAAGCTGTATATTCTTATATAGATTTTGCATAGCATAAATACACCAGATATATTTAAGGTGCCATGTGACAGATGGCGAGTCTTTGAATTGCTTCTTAGACGTATGTAGGTTTCCTCTCGATGTTTTCCTTCACCGTAAAGCTCGTGGTGTCACTAATCACTGTACTTTAGTTGATAAAAACTAATTGGTACAGTCGGGATTCGAACTTGCGATCTCTGTGTTGCAGGCAACTACTCGAACCACTCGGCTTTTAGATGACCAACATTTAGGTAACTCCCACAGAAGTCTTTGCCTTTACAGCAGTCCAATTTGATGCCCATTCCTAGTGAACTTGAATACTCCTGCGACGAGTAGCATATGTGCCACAAGTTAGTAATGGTTAAAATATTGTGTATTATGTCAAGTTCTTCATTTTACATACCTACATATCATCAGGGCAGAGAGTATAGAGCGCCAGTTCTCTCTAGACTTACATACCTCTCCTTGTATACAAACAATATTTGCTTAAGTTAATTACCAGTAACAGTATCAGTATGTCCTTTTATCTTGTATGAGAGTTGGTTGTTTCTAATATCCCACACTTTGATGTCATTGTCCAGTCCTCCAGATATTATCTTCTCAGCTGTATCATTGAACAGAACTGAAGTGACAGGGTATCCACTGTCAAACGAAGCTATAGGGTTCCGTTTCCTAGCATCCCATAGCTTTATTGTGTTGTCATCTGATGCAGACACAAGCAGTTCAGGTCCTCGTCGGGCACCTGAAAAATAAATAAATACTTTTACACATCTTAAAATGGCTTTACACCTCTTTTTGACTTTTAAACTCATACATCTTTTAGTGCATTTAAATGAGTTAAGATTTTTGAGATCATTATGTAAAGTATTGACAAACAATGAATATGACAAGGTGTCCTGTACATAAATAACTTTTTACATAATTTGTAGCATGTTTTAACATAAATACATATGTGTACATAAATGTAACATGAAAAATATTAAACAGCCATAGCAGAATGGTTTGAACAGTCCTTGCAGGGGAGATGCACTAGAGAACAAGGAGGGGACAAAGGTATAAGTTCACATCCCAAATGTACCAATGAGTTTTTCTTAAAGAAAGTACTTTCTCTAAGACTTAGACTAAGTACTTTCTTTAAGAAAAACTTGAAGTCATTAGTCACACCATGACCTTTATGGTGAAGAGGAAATTTTGGCACCTAAAATATATCATGGACGAAATATGTGTGTGGGTACTACACAGCTCTGCCTACCCCTTCGGGGACCCTGTGGTAAGGCTTATAGAGACATATATTATATTAGTTAACAATTACAGTACAGTATATATTATACCTGAAACTGAATTTACAAAATTTGCATGTCCTTTCAGCTTCTTGATTCTTGTGCCAGTTGGTACGTCCCAAACTGCCACAGTGTTATCTGTGGCACATGTGTACAGATGTGAGCCATCGGTAGAGAAGCATAACTCCATTATAGCTCCTGTATGACCTTTCAGTACCATTACATTCTCACACTGGCCATACACATTCCATAACACTGAAATTAAAAACATGCAATATAATTATTAGCATTTTCTGATAGCTTGTGTTTCATATTCTATTTCAAAATTTTTAATAGTATGCTCATATATAGGCTGTAACTTCATAGATCGAGAAGAGCAATTTAATACTCACTTATTTGTCTATCAAATCCTGCTGATGCCAAGTGCTTGCCTTCAGGGTGAAACTTGGCTGTGAATATCTCGCCCTCATGTCCCTCTAATAACATTATTGGTGCATACAGGTTGGATGTGCGAGGTACCTAAAACATTCTCCGTTATTTTCACTGCCTATGGGGTTGTTGTTAATTGAATACTTTCATATAATAAAGGAAAAATAGGCGTTTGTCAGTTTTTAAATACGTACTGTACAGTACTACAGTAGGAACTGAGCTAATAACAGAACGACTAGCCGATGGCATGATCCGAAGTGGCAACTTACCGATGAAGAGACTACAGCCTTTTCTCTAGTGCCTACCACCGATATTTCAGTACGAGTTCGCTTCGAAGGAATTACAGAATAATCGTCTGCCTTCCTTTTGATCTCCATTTCAGGCATGTTTTGTTTAGATATATTTTTTAAATAGCACCCAGCTCAAAACCTGATATTTATTTACGTTCACTGAATATAACCTCAACCCTCAAGTTTGTATTGTAAATTTAATTTGTTTGTGTTACAGTAGTCTATGGTTTATATCTCTTATTTACAGATAATACATTTCTACTTCTTCGTACATAAAATACATTCCGACTCATTTTAATTTGTAACGATGTTGATGCTCTGAGCGAGATATTTATCAGCCTGTTTGTCACGAGAGATCTCGATTCGACGTCGTCTCTCCCCTGTCTCTTCGTCTCGTCTCGTACGTGCTCAGAGAATCAGCATTGCTATCCAGCGTTCTAGATAACAAAGAAAACTATTGGATTGGAACACTGGAAAGTAGGTAATGCTGCTAGTCTTCTGTGCCTATATTGTATTATAACATTTTTAATTATTTGATCATAATAACTAAAAATAACTGATCCCATTGTTGCATACGTACATAGATAACATATCTGAGTACTTCTCGAACACCATAGATTATATTTAACTTCATGTAAATAATTGGCTGCGTCAATAATTGCAATGTTTTTCAAAATGAAAATAATCACTAAAACGTGAAATATATATTTTAACGGTAAACATGCAACGCTTACAATTAACGTTGGCTATAATAAAACCGCATACAGTGAAGAATCCTGTCGCAGTATCATACATAAGAAATATTTTAAAGAACAAATTTGTTGTTATTAAAACTAAAAGAGTGTCTTTAGATACCGCAGCCGCAAGTAATTTCTATGAAGAACATAAGGGCAAGTTCTTCTATAATCGCTTAGTTACGTTTATGGCTAGGTAAGATATTAATTACAATGTTATATTATTTAATAAACATTTTACTCTACACCTTGAAACTGTCCGTAATAACCTAACACTTGTATTTAGTATTTTATTACAAATTTGTTATGTGATATCTCAAAAAATTACTTATTTTAGGAAAACAGAGTAAGTAGATCTCGTATGAAATTTATTCACACATATCATTGCGCCGGGTCCGTCGCGGGTTAGGCAGAGAGAGTAGTGTCTAACTTACAGACCACTTTTAATTGATACATTTTCAGCAGTACGTTCTCACCATTGGGCATTGAGTTGTCTTGACATTCCTATCTTTATTCAATTACTCAATGAAATCCCTATATATAAAATTAATATTAATATTGGCACCTAATTAATATACATCTGGCGGAATGTGGGTATTACCTATACACCTCTGCCTACCCCTTTGGGGACCCTTGTGGGAAGTGAGGATATATTATTATTATTTTTATAATATTATAAATGCAAATTTTTGCATTGATGTTTGTTCCTCTTTCACACAAAAACTGCTTAACAAAATTGGATGAAATTTGACACAGAGATAGATAATTAGCTGTTTTAGTACAAAAGTAATGTTCTATACAGGAGATTCCAGAAAAAAAATACCATTGGTATTTCTTTTTACCCTGGTAAATTGCACCTTACAGGTAGTTAATAAATCATAAATCAAAACTCAAGCAATAATTGGCTGCTCCAATGCAGCATAGTTCCCCTTACACCTATCACTACTGAGTTTGCCAATACAATAATTGGTATAATATTTTTTAGTGGATCCATAGACCTGCACATAATGGGTCATTTCAATGCCATAGACCTATGGCGTAAGATGCTTGGGCCCACAAGCGTTTACAAGGCACAGTTCCAGGATCCATATTGTCTAAGAGGGATGTTCGGTATTTCGGACACAAGGAACGTTGCCCATGGATCAGGTAAAATTATTGAAAAATAGATTACCAAAGAAATAAAGTCTGATGTCAGCAGTGACACAGACAAAAGGTGGCTGGTCAAATGGCTGATTGAATATAGAGTAGGATTTCATGTATAAAGGGGTTGATATATAGATGTCTCAATGTGTTAGTAAACTGTACTGCTATATTTTATTGCAGTATTCGTTTCAGAACCATACATTACAACACCTAGTGATTATTATTACTCTTATTGTGCATTTTAGTGATTATTGCATGTTGTCTCTGAAAGCCTAGCAAGAAATCTATTGCTTAACAAGATTCCTGTGCTAATATTCCTATTTGTTAAACATTTTACAATCTTCTATTCCAGATTCAACCAGTTCAGCAGAGAGGGAGATTAAGTTCTTCTTCCCTGACTTCTCCTTTTACAACTGGCACAACAATGATGAGGTGTGCTACAGGAAAGGACCTATCATCTTCAATAAACATCTGTTCCAGCATGTTAGGAAGCTATAGGTGGACCAAAGTATTTATTGTTAAAACAAAGTATAGTTAATATTCAAAGTTGCTATGAATTATTTGTTATACTTGTAAAAATCTGTCCCATAGTTGTTAAACTTAAAAATTTGTCTGGTACAAAAATCCACACAAATGTTAACTGGTTGTTAACTGATCTACAGCTTATGTGTATATTTAATGTTTTTAGTACAAATTGTTTAAGTATAGTTGATAGTTGCCTAACTAGTTTCTCAATAGTTAGTGCTTATAGCTGAAAATAAGGTTGTTCAGTGTAAATTGTGCATCCTAGTTAAACAGTTACTTGAAGCTCTTAAGTAAAATAACTTCTCTTATTATATTAAATGAACTTTTGTTACTGAAACATAGGTTCTAAATCTTACCAGCTTAAAGCTCACTTCCAACATACTGGCAATACTACCAGTGGTAAATTTAGAAATACAATGTTTAAAACATTCTTGTATGTTTTATTTGTTGTATAAATCAAATTCTGTGGTAAACACTAATATTTGTATTCAAACCTCCAAAAAACTTTATAGAAACACTATAAACCGTACAAACATATCTCACTATATTAATTACAATACAATACAACAATTCAGTACATATAACATATAATAATAATAATAATGCTAGCATACTTGGAAAGTCATCACATAACTGAGATCACTATAAATTTAACACTATTTTAGACTTCATTTAAAATTTCTGTATGGACGGATGAGATGAGTGTATACATTAAAGCCATCATCAATTAATATGAACTATCTAACTCCATTTAACTGGTGAGAATTACAGCTGCTTCCAGATAAACAGTGAAGACATTTTTTAAATGCTAAGATATAAGTGGAAGTTAGGTCAGACAGGGCTCGGGTTCACTCCCCAATCTTAACAAAAACTTTAGGCCTGGAGAACACTTTGATCCCTTCCTCAAGTTTGGCCAGCTGTTTTTCAAGCTCCATCTTTCTGTTACGCATGCGTAGTGTGTCAGTTTTCACTGGCAACTTATTTAGTTCACTCACTAACTCTGCAAAACCTGCAAGAGTAACATTGATATTATTCCTGTATCTATATCATACTACAGTGGGTGTGTGGGTATCACCTATACACCTCTGCCTACCCCTTCGGGGACCCTTGTGGGAAGGCGTGAGGATATATTATTATTATTTATATCATACTAATATGAATGCTGAATTCATTTGGATGTTTGTTCCTCTTTTGGGCAAGTTGGCAGCGGTAGATAATTCGCTGGTTGGGCAAGTTGGCAGCGGTAGATAATTCGCTGGATTAATACATCCCTCTTGTCTGACTCTGTGAGGGGTTCAAGGAGATATGTATGTCATTTATTATTATTCTAGAAATTGGCCGAATGGCAGTGAGAATTAATACAAACTATTCCTAAGCATCCGCAGGGTTTCCTTGCGTTCTGTGTCTGGCAGTGTGACATGACCTGAGGGACACACAGCACCATCATCCTCAGTCTTCACCCCCTCCTCCTTGTCTTGCTCCTTGCGGTCACGTAAGTACTTAGGTAACACTCCTTTTTGGTAACCTGGAACACATTTATTCAACAAGCTAATAATGTGAATTCAAGCTAATAATTTGAAATGTATTTATTAAGAAACTGTTATATTACTTAACTAGGAAGGAGTGACTCCAAGGCATAAGTAATATTTCTTAAAATCTTCTCTTTTATGGATAGTTACAGTAATGAGCTCCTTGGGGAGGGGGGAGGATTGTTACATTGTGTTGGAAGCAGAGGGATTAAACCCATTATGCTGCCAACACACTATAACTCTCTGAACACAGTGGAAATGTGCAAGTGATACTTTGGTATTGTGAGCGTAAATAGGCTACGGTAACCGTTTCCCATCAGGTGGGCCGTATGCTTGTTTGCCACACTTGTTGTATAAAAAAAAAAGTTACAATTATTAATGTGGGTACTACCTATACACCTCTGCCTACCCCTTCGTGGACCCTTGTGGGAAGGTGCACAGATAATATACAATTATAAGTTGGGAGAGGTAATATAATGGGAGGCTTGATACTCAATGTTTTATTTCATTACATTTATTCATACTTCATCTCTTCTTATTTTAATACTAAAGTCTAGAGAGATAGGCACTCTACTCTCTCTGCTTTCCCCATGAGTGATTTTGCTACATAATTAAGTATATATGTATTTACTATTAATATTTTCAGTCTTGCATCTTAAATTTAACCTTATCTTTGTTTTTAGATTTAGTGACAGCCAGATAAACATAAGCATATAAGCAAGAAATATATATATCCATACCTGAGGGTAAATA
Organism: Drepana arcuata; assembly: GCA_016069955.1. Classification (NCBI taxonomy): domain Eukaryota; kingdom Metazoa; phylum Arthropoda; class Insecta; order Lepidoptera; family Drepanidae; genus Drepana; species Drepana arcuata. The sequence goes on along the minus strand of JACCPG010003062.1, from coordinate 201,642 downwards.
GGGATCTTTATCTTTCCTCTCCAAAATAGCATTCAACCTGCTGCGATTTTTATCCACTTCAACTACTTCGTCACCTGCTCTACGAGGGGTTTGAGGTTGTGAAGGCTGACTCCGGAGGTGACCTGAGTCTCCACTAGCCTTCATCTTAACTTCATCATCTTCCTTCTTTGGGTAGAGCATGGTCAGCTTGGTATTATCTGCAGACTTCAGTGGTAGATTTGACTCTATAGTCTGGCACCCAATATCTCTTAGGCGACCTGATGACTCTGTTGACTCCTCTTCCTCTCCTGGAGACTCATCAGCAACTTTGTTCTGTCTTAGTTCTTTCCGCTTCAAGAACTCTGCCATGTCTCCCTTCTTCAATCTAATATCCTGCGTCTTTTTCCTGGAGTTGGTTGAACTAGTTTTGCCAACATTGAGGGACACCTTCCCACTTTTATTGGATGGCGAGGACTTTACCTGCCCGAGCGAACTACCCGCTGCTATAGGATTCGTCAGTCGCGGTGGATGAACATTTTTCATGGTATATTTCGGCTCTTTCGGTGATTTTCCCTGAATGTATTTGAGCTGTTTCATGTTTTCCCTGATGAAATTCTTTTTTTGTTCTTTCTCTGTAACGTCAATGTCACTTTAGTTACGCATTTGCCACAAAATAAAAACAATGATGGCCATGACAACAAGAGACATGAAATTAAACGTAACGACCGGTACTCACTAGGTTCAGGAAATATACCCTTCAAAGTATACATCCTAGTATACTAGCAAACTAAAACAAAATCTATGTAGAGAAAATATACACTCATTATTTAGAGTTCTGTAAAATGTACACTCTCCTAATGAATGCAAATGTGCACCATTTTACACTAAATGTTTTTAAATTGAAATGAATTCGGTGATTTTTGTAATTTGCGGCGCTCGGTTTTTGTCACTTTTTTCAAACAACTGTCATCTATCAGTCATCGTTGCATACGTCGTCTATGGTAACAATTTGTTTCTGGCCACTTAAAATATTATTTTCAAATTCCCACATAAGGAACAAATAGGACGAATTATTAAAAAAACTCTAGTGATGAATGGATGTTATGTTTTAGGACATTTTCTATCACCTTGGTGAATAAGCCCGATAGGCAACGAGTAATTGATTACCTATTTACGATAAACCTTTGATCACGTGCTTTGATAATCAAATATTATTTGGGTTGGTTACAGTTCTAAATTCCCAAAAACTATTATTCTTATTTTAGTGACCTTTCAAATATGTAATGACTTCTTAATGTTTCAGTCAGTATTTGTTTTAATTTGACCATTTGACTACCGTCATTTCGACGGTTATTTTTTCTAACTTTTTTCGTTTTCAGATCATCAAATAGCTTATTTATCTTAGCAAAATTTTAAATCATGGCGAGCATCAGTCGCCCATCGCCTCCGACCAGCAAGTATAAAATATCCAGACGGGGCCGCAAGTTGCTTATGACGGATGACCAGAGGATATTAATCGCTTTACCGAAAGATGTGCCCGAGAGGACTTGGTAATTGACATCGTTGTTTTTTCTGTCTACTAAGTATGCTAGAGACATATTGTATGATCTAAGGGAGGTCTTGTGTCGGGCTGGAATGTCTAGCACCCAGTTATGGTGATGTTTGGTCCCCTTTCAAGCAAAAACCGAATTGGATGGAACTTTCGACCAGTTAGATAAGTATCTTCTACCGCAGACGTCGTCTTCCAGGGCAGAAATCCTCCAAAAAGAGGAGAACGACCTGATCGTCTTGGATATCCGCGAAGAGATATTAGAAGAGGCCATGAAGATCGGCTACGATCACTACATGGAGAAGCAAAATGCACTCTTCACAGCACACTGCGCGGCTCAAGCCTGGCTCAAACTTATCGATTGGTACCTATGTCTATATAACACAACAATTTGTAAACCCTTTTTGTTGTTCTACCAAAGGTTGAATAATTCCTACCTGTTAGTAAGCGGTAACTGTATCGTACCGTACCGTACAATGCCGTCCCGTATATATACGTTAGTATGACAGGAGTAGTCATATTAGATGTTAGTCATCCTTCTGCCTCTACTATTCTTTGTGGAGTTATGTAAGCCTTACACAATATATGTAAGCTTCGTATAAGATTGTCTGGAGCAACGCCATTTTGTTTCTGTATTGTGGAATCCATGACGGTAATGTCAGTCTGGTGCAGATTATAAAGCCTTTGGGTTGTTCCTGGTTAAGGCATTTCTACCGTCATGACCCGGGCGAAGACCCCGCGGCGTACCCTCCGTGCTTCATCCCCAAGCGCGCCGAGTCGTGGGCGGCGGACGACCCCCCCGTGCCGTCGCCCCCCGACGCCTGGGCGCGCCGCGAGCTGCCCGTTCTCGAGGAGGAGCCCGAAGTCCTGCTGCCGCCCGCCCAAAGCGTCTCCTCAGTCCGCATGCCCGTTATCGAACCCATACCCTCTGAATACTGGTAACTGTCATACATACTCATTATTCTAAAGGCCTGTTTTATTAGGGTATCCATTACACACGACTAAGTAATTATTTATTTCTACCTAAATAGGCTCAATGTCTTAAGCCTTAGCCTAAACGAGAATTTGGTAAAGAAAAGAATACGGTACTAGTGTATTTTATACGGTCTGTCGAACTGCTAACTGGTACCAAAAATTCAACACCTTTATGCGCATTATTTAGGAAACAACGTGACAGGCGAGTGGTATTTAAAGTTATAATAAAAAAAATTCAAAGTCTCATTCATTAGAATCCATACATGTATGCGTATTAACGCATACATGTATGGATATATACAGGCCAACCTCGTGGTAAGCGATCGCCACCAAATATGGAACCTTACACCACAAGAGTATCTATCTATCCCTCGCGCTAAGCTTAAAACCTGACTTTATCTCTTTGACCATTGTAAATAGTTGATGTATCATACATTCGTTATTTAATACTTAAGTACGTACTGTTTGAGAGACTAAGACCACGTTTGTGTTAAGGTTCCCGGGAAAAGTGAAGTTGGGAGACGAAATGCAAGGCAACGAGGAGAGACTCGACAGCTATTATGTAAGTCAATATAACTTTAATGACAAACTTGATGGAGGCGTTAAATGGACCATGCAGGAGTTTTTAATGCACCGACTGGTTATTTGACCACCAACGCTACATGTCATACGTCCAGCCAGATGTTGGTGCTTACTGCTGCTTATATCCAGGGTTTCACTTGCTTTTCACTGAGAGGGGAGTTTAACCAGCTTGCATTTGATTCCACTGTCAACGTTTCTCCCTGCGCAGTTCCAAAACTATTACACTTCCTTGAAAGCTATTTTATTAGGCTGCCATCTTCTGTGAGATGGAAGTGCTCAAGCTCAAGTCGGTTACCGGCGGTTGCCTCACCTCTCTTATTCACTCCACTCGGTGCATTCAGGTTTTGATATCTGTCAGTAATGAACACTCAATGACCTTCAATTAAAAGTGACGTAAACTTAATGGTTGCTTTAAGCTTTTAGTTAACAAGTTTATGGTTAGTAGTGGTAGTTTATTAAATAAAACAAAGATTTATGCGAATGGATAATTTTGTTGTAAGAATCCAAGATCCCAGAGTCCAAGCCACGTAATGAAATAAATGCTTCATTGCGAAAACCGCACTGATTGTGGCATTTTACGTAAATACCTGCATAGCTTTTTATATTATAGTTACTTACATGTAGGGGTAGTGTTCGCGCGTTGCCGACCTTGCAGGGATCTTTCCACACCCTCCTTGCAGAACTCCATGCTTTACTCTCTAGGGAGACGGGGAGTTCATTCCACAGACAAAAATGAATTCCACGGCAAGGAAACTCCTTTGAAACCGCGCATATACCTTTGTTGTTCCCAGGTATGGGGATGAATTCCTCGTACCCTCACGCCGAGTCCCTCACGTTAGGCAGAGAGAGTAGAGTTTGAGAGAGAGTTCTCCTTACACCTACGGACCTCTTTCGCTTCATCTACATTTTGAGACAGTCTTTAGACGGGCTGGTCACACTCGACAAAAATGTAAGCTTAATTCGTGGTGCGGTTCAGGAGTCGAGTGAGAGTGCAGCGGCAGCGGTGGAAGAGAACCTTGCGGCTGAGAGCGAGGTCCTGCAGAGGGTCACGGACTACAGTACGGGGGAACTAACGCCCAAGGTACTAAGGATCGATTCAGGCGTCTATTTACCAGGGCAAAAAAAATCCATCACATATGTGGCAAACAAGCACACGGCCTGATAGTAAGCGGTTGTCGCCGCCTATTTGCTATCTCTCGCACGCTGCCGACCCCACAGGACAGGAATCTTTTCACATCCTTCTAGAACAACTCTATTCTATACTCTGAGGATAAAAACCTCAACGGGGAGTTGATTCCACATTTTGAGCGCTCGCTGAAGGAATCTGCGCACTGCTATCATATACATCGTATGGGTTTATGCGTATTATGCGTGAAATCGCAGGGCACAGCTAGTCTATACTAACATAGTAAACTGGAAGAATTTGATTGTTTGTAATGGATAAAATTTATCCGATAAAAAATATCTTTCAGATATGGAAAACTACATCGTTCCGGAGTGTCGTGATCTATATTTAATTTAAAAACTCATATATGTAACGCGATTTCATTTATGAAAGTCGTACCTATATATAATCTTCCTCATTCATAGTGGTACGATTCCGATAACAGGAAATATTGCGTACTTAGATAGTTTTCTATTTATTGTACATACATATCATCACGCCGAGTCCCTAACGGACTACCCCTCTAGACTTACATACCTCTTTTGCTTCATCCACATTCGTCAGTCCGATTGATTGTTGTGATGCGTAGGAGGAATCATCGTTCAGCGCGTTGAAGAGCACCCCAATGGACGGGTCGCTGCAGGGCGCGGGCGACTCGGTGGTGCGACCCAAGAAGCGCTTCACGGACAGGAGCAAGGTTTTCAGCAGGATCAGGTATACCCACTTAATGCTTCTATCCCACTGATACTATTATTGTTAACTGTGCCAGTTTGTGAGGGTCTGTTCCTCGTTCACGCAAAAATTAGCGAAAGAAATTGGATGAAACTCCGGTGATGCTAGCGTGACAGATTTCTTAAGCCCTACAACATAGTCTTTGAATTCCTTCTCAGACGTCTGCAGGTTGCCTCTCGATGTTTTCCTTCACTGTAAAGCTCGTGGTGTGCTCGTAATGACTGTATGGGTGAAGTCGGGATTGCGTGGCACCCTGGGCTGGGTTTCGTGAGGGTGGTGGTGCCGCGCGGTAGTGACGTGTTTGTCTGGTGGTGGTGGCCAGCGTGCACGGCCGCTCGCGCGCGCAGCTGCCGGCGCTGGGCGGGGACTCGAGGTCGCGGATCAGCTTCATCTCCGACTGCCGCCTGAGGAATTTGAGGTGACTATGCTTACTTTAGCAAAATATTATTAATACGAAACTTAATGAGCAATAGTGTTCCTCTTTCGAGGAAAAACTACATGAGGTGAAGTTTGCGAGAAAAGTAGATCAAACGAAAAGTAGATAAAATTAGAAAGTAGAGCTCGCGGAGCGGAGTGTATGTTTATTCCTCCAGACATTTAATGAACTATTAATTATATCTTCACACCGTCGCAAGGACCTCCGAAGGAGTAGGCAGAGGTACGCAGGTCACACTCCCACTTTTCGATCGAGCACGAATTGATAGATTATTCTGGTCATATAGCTTGTTATTTACCTATATATAAAAACAACCAACAGTCGATAGCCTCGCAAGAACTTCAAAATGGCACATGGAAAAAAATCATGAAATTACATGTTAAAATAATAGCGGATATACGCGTGAACCCTTATGTATATAAGCGATAGCAATGGCCAATCAACAACAATAGAGTCACAATAGTAGACATAGGGTGTCCATGGGAACACGGCAGCTAAGGACTGATGCACGTGCGAATTATCAATGGACTGTTTAAACACCGTGAACTTACAAACCGTGGGCAACTCTCCCCCTCGCGTGGACACACCTGGTCACTGAATTGCGTTCTTTCGTAGTTTAATCAGTAGGTCCTTTGTAGCGCAACAGTGCTTGCGACTTTTCTTGCTTGATTACTTGGGAAGAAAACCGGGAGTTTTTTTATCGGGTATTCTCCTGACAGGTTTTTTCTAAGAGATGGTAAACTGTATATAAAACTATATTTAATATGTATATATATCCTCACGCCTTCCCATAAGGGTCCCCGAAGGGGTAGGCAGAGGTGTATAGGTAATACCCACACACCCACTTTCCGCCAGAGGTATATTAGGTGCCAACGTGACAGATGGCGAGTCCATCGCCGTTACTCAAGCACGACTATACATACGCCTTTGAATTTCTTCTCAGACGTATGCAGGTTTCCTCTCGATGTTTTCCTTCACCGTAAAGCTCGTGGTGTGACTAATCACTGTACTTAAGTTCAGAAAAACTCATTGGTACAGTCGGGATTCGAACTTGCGATCTTTGTGTCGCAGGCAACTGCTCGAACCACTCGGCCACCACGTCTACTAATATTTATTTATATTATAAAGTTGTATATTTAATATGTGACGATCAATAAGTGTTCTGTGTCCCTTTCGTTGAATAAATATTTTTGATCTGATTTGATTTGATTTAAAAATACATATCCACGAATTTAGTTAAGCAAAACATTGCATCGAAACTTTGTTTTTCGTAGGCACTTCCTGGTATTATTTTCAATGGTGGCATGTTTTCCATACAATTCAATTCAAGTCAGATAAACACGAGACAAAAAAGAGTAAAAGTATACATAATTCGGAGATAATTGAATCTATGTAGAGGGCAACCCGGTCCATCGAACCCTGGAGTGGCCACTTCGAGGAATCACTGAATTAATTTGAATTGTGAGACTGGAGGGAAAAAACTCGTACATTATCAATGCGCCTCGTTATTGTACTGTGCTTTATTGATGAGCTGGACACTTGTGAAAAAACGCTAGGGCTGCCACCAAACACTTACTGTGTGCGGGGAACAGCTCGTATTTCATATATATTAATATTGGGCTTAATAAAGAGCGATAGTCTCGCCATCTGTCACAGTCGCACCTAAATATATCCCCAGCGTAAAGTGGGTAGAGTGGGGAAGGTGTAAAAAATTATTGGATATATTTCTTTGTCTACAACACTAGACGAGCCTAGAACAGACTAAGACGATGATTCGATTATCATTATCTACAAAACTAGTATGTAGAACATGGCGTATGACAGCCCTAATAATTCAGGGTGAGTACCCTTGGCAGGCAACCCCAGGTGTGCGGGGTCATCGAACCTCGTGTCACTGAAGTGAATGTTGGCTCGATAGGTTGACCGAATACGTTTGATAAGGAAACGGGGGCTCATTACTGCACTTGGTAACTGCTTTCTTACTGGGACATCGCCATTTTTACGAATGTGTTTAATCTTTATGAAGTTTGAACAAACAAAGTATTCGTAAGAACTGGTAGAAGAAGACCAGGTTCCAAGTAGATATTTAGTTCAAATCGTTTCAAATTAGTCATTTTCAGGCTTTGTTTTCTCTTCGACTGTATTGACCGTAAAGACTAATGCAATGTACATAAATGCAAAGGTACATATTATCCCACCAGGGTAGGCAGAGAGTAGTTCGTCAGTTCTCTCTAGACATATCTCTTTCGCGTCCACATTCATCAGTCGCTTCATAAATGCTCGCCGGTTTCGCGTACTCCTGACGTTCCCTCTTTTCTCTTTAAGTGCACGATCGGTCCGATTGAGGTAGTTGGAACATGGTTTTATTCTGCCTATTTTTCCAGACCACTCGCGTTGTAAATCTGTTTTGTCAATCTTTCTTCTATCATCCTTTCTATATGAAACAGTTTATCAAAGTAGTTTATCGTATTTGTATTTAGTGGTTTCCCGAACTCTATTTTCAACGTAAAAGGAAAAATGTCCCACCTTAACACAATAAAGCTGATTGCACACGTAGCGACACATTGGGCGCGCGACAGTTTTGTTTCAGTAAAAGCTTTTGTTGGCCCGACTATGATGGATGGACGGCTGGGGGTTGAACATTCTCATGTTATTAAGTTATTAACACGTCGGCTAAATTATTTTTGTTTGGCTTTTAGCATTTACGTGTTCATTCGTTTACTGCATAAAAGGTATGTATATGATAGGTCATTTTACAAGTTAAAAGCGCTAGAACATGTTTATTTTACGGTTGTAATAAAATTTACTTTGATGTACAACTTATAACATCGTACGTTTACACTATTGGCGCTTGTTGCGTGAGTTCCGGGAACTTTTGCTACTTAGCCGGACTATGTCGAGACCGAAAGGTCTTCGATCAGCTAAGGCACACTTTAAAGGCTTTGCCGATTCTGAACTATGCAGAAGGTGTAGGACAACATCAGCGAGAGATATACAAATATAAATGTATTTAAATTATTCAGAAACACAGTAACAAACATGCTTACTGTATGAGTGTCTGTCAATGTTACCTTCGCGATCTCGATTAGTGAGTTTCTATAGGCATCAATTACTCTGTACTGTGAAACTCAAATATCCGCTGTATGCTTAACGTTTTCCGGAACTCCTAATTACGGCCACAATACTGAAGCAGGTAATTGCCTCGGTTCAAGTAAATAGAGAACCGTAAGCGGGTAGTGTAACACAGAGGACACGTGGTGAGGAAGTCCATTCAATGAATTGTCAATTCAATAAAGACCTCCCGGCCCTCTCGAATGTATTGCAGGAGCGTTTCAATCAAAATTCGGAACAAAGGGACTCTGCCCCAATTTGCTCGACTTTCCCCACATTTAAACTCACTAAACGTATTAACACAGGGTCCACAGTTCCTTGGCAAGAGTACACGTGTCAAAGATGTGATGAAATGGGGTTGCTTTTGAATTGTATTTGCGGTAATGAATTTAATAAGATGATTATGTTGGTGACTAAATGTTCATTTATCTATAGATTAAATTGGAGCTGGTGTCAAATATACAGATACACATACATACGCCTTCCCACAAGGGTCCCCGAATGGGTAGGCAGAGGTAGTACCCATTTTCCGCCGGAGATATATTTTAGATGCCAACGTAACAGATGGCGAGTACATATATGCTTTTGAAATTATTCTCAAACGTTTCCTCTCGATGTTTTCCTTCACCGTAAAACTCGTGGTGTGACTAATCACTGTACTTAAGTTCAGAAAAACGGATTGGTACAGTCGGGATTCGAACTTTCTTCGAACCACTCGGCCACCACAGCTCTTATATATATGCACAGCTACTGGGTATACCATGTAGTTGTAAATATACCAATGTTTTTACCGCAGATGTATGTATCCTGTGTATAGATAAGCCTATCTACCATAACCTAACCCCATCTAATCTAGCCTAGATTAGATGGGGTCAGATGAATGTCAGTCGGGGCACAGACTGAACGCTCGGTGTCCGCCCCTGGGCATCGTTCACAAAATGGACCAGGTCTATCTTTTATTTCATTTTATAGCACTACAGCGGCCACGATTTGAGATAAACTGTTATTGCATTCGAGACCTATCTTTGAAGCCATATTTGTTTCCCAACGGCAACAATTTGTGTGATGAGCAGTCTTTGCCTCTCTGGGTGCTATATTTTTTATCTCTGGATATATTTGTGTTTGTACCACTCCTCATTACCTAAGGTTATACATATTTTCTGCCTAGTTTATACAAAGTTGACATGTTGTGAGTCTTTCAGGATATTTTTACAAATATACGTGTGTGTGAAAATTTTCACGTTTCTTGCTCAATCACGTAAAAACGGACGAGAAAATTCAGATGAAGTTTGACTTAGATTTATTTACAATTTATTATTTGGAAAGCAAAAATTATGTGTTATATTTCTTAGTAAAAATGCTTAGGCTCTCGGCCAGAAGCCTGTTCGTGTTAGGTACATAAGCAATAGCGCAACGCACTCTAGAACATGTAGTTTAATAGTACAACGTTTTATCACAGCACCTACACAATTACTGACTGGTAAGGTTGAAGACCGCTCACATGCAGACTAGCAGTCACTAACCCACCATAAGATAAGCGGAGACATTGACCATTTAATAATGCTCCCGTGAATGTGTATTTATAAGGGAATCGTGACGTCAGCCGATGCCCTCCTGGACAGTATTGAAATGACAAAAACATTCCGAGTCAACGGCTCAGTTGCTAGGCCGCTCACCTCCGACGAGGCTTAGTCCCGACGTGACCTGTATAATGTCTCTGAGTTATACCATAAAGGCTAATCGATGCATGGAGTTTGCTTCTTCAATACGTAGCTAAGGTTCTTATGGAGGTGACATCTGTCTGACCGTAATGGAAATAGTTAGTTCTGAATCAAGTAACGTTTGAAAATTGTGAATTTGTTGCGTAGGTACCGCGCCCAAGGTAGTAGGCGCCTTCTCTTGTCCGAAGTTAGTAGCTTAGCGACAAATCACGTTATAAAGAGGAAGTTTGTTTGTCTGTTTGAACGTGCTAAGTTGAACATTAAAGAGATATATCCTCACGCCTTCCCATAAGGGTCCCCGTAGGGGTAGGCAGAGGTGTTTAGGTGCCAACGTAATAGAGGGCAAATCCGTCGCCGTTACTCAAGCATAATTATACATTGGCTTTGAAATTATTGCTATTTGAATGTCTTCTCAAGCGTTTGCAGGTTTCCTATCGATGTTTTCCCTCACCGTAGATCACAAGAGATCTAAAACAATATAACACGTTTATTGGGAGAGGTTAAAGGTTATGTATCATCATGCTACTGACAAAGCTAAATTAAAATGAAAACATATACATATTTAAAACATATGCATCTTATTTCAAATTAATCGATACGTGCATTTATTATTGTATAACATGATTCGAGTACAGAAAATTGGTCGCTAAGCATAATTTCAGTAAAATCTACGTTCCTTTACGAAACTTTACTCGTATATATTCATGTGTTCCCAGAAGAGGTAGGCAGAGGTGTTTAGTATCCACACTTTACACGGGGGATATACATAGGTGGTCGAGTCCATGCGTCTTTGTATTTCTTCGCAAATGTTTATTTTTTTGGTTAGGTTTTTCTCGGCGTTTTTCTTCACCGTACTTCACACAAGTTTTTCAAACTTTACTGGTTTTATTAAAAACAACTCATGTCACACTACATGACACACTTCATTCAGTATTAATCACGTGGTGCACAGCGTTTGTGTAGTGGCCGAGGAATTAAGATAAGTGCTGAGTATTTTTTAGATGTTGAGTGGCGTGGGGGCCCCTAAATGTACAATATATTGGTTTAACCGGTCGTTAGCCCCGTTTGTCTGTTTGTGTTCACAATGAGGACGAGCTCGTTGGCTCCATTAGGGGATAATATACTGTGTGCGAGAACTAGAATAAGATGATATGAAAACGTCCATCAAGCTATGACACTCCTCTAATTGGAGGTTATGACTAGACTTTTTGTTTTACACAACAAGAGTGAAAAAACAAGCGTACAGCGCACCTATCTAGCGCGCTACTATCACGATATCGAAGTATCGCTTGCGCGTTGCCACTCTGTGTTCGGAGAGTTATACTGTGTTTGCAGTATAATCCTCCCTCATCCCAAGAAGTTCATTATTGGAACCTTATTCACCGCGCAGGAACACAACACAAAAAATTGTGTTATTTGGCTACGGACTTCTATAAGGTGGAGGTCCTGCCCCAGTCGGGCTTCAAATTCGATAGGGCAACCCTCAGATTCGATAGGGCAGTTTGATAACAAGTTTGGTAAACCTAGTGTCTTGGATACACGATCTAACATGCCATGCTGATTTTAGTGTATTGCCTAGGTGTTGTAAATTTTTTGCACCCCGGTTTCTCTCACGTTAAATTTAGCATAAACACATAATCGCATAGAGCGCCGGTTCTCCCTAGACTTACATACATCTTTCCTGCGTCCGCGTTTATCAGTCTCTACATAAATGATGATGATACATATATATTTTAGGTGCCAACGTGATGGCGAGTCTATCGCCGTTACTCAAGCACGACTGTACTTTGTCTTTAAATTGCATCTCAGACGTATGTACGTAACTTCACCGTAAAGCTCGTGGTGTGACTAGCCACTGTTCTTAAGTTCGGAAAAACTCATCGATACAGTCGGAATTCGAACTTGCGAACTTTGTGTCGCAGGCAATTAGTCGAACCACTCGGCCACCACGGCATGATGATACACGTTTATGTGATGATATACCTAGTCATTTCAATGAACATATTAATTTCTTTTTCATAATGGTATAATTTTTCCTAAGCGAATTTGCGTGTTCACGTTTGAAACCCAGAAAATAGACCTCGGTAACCAGAAGCCGATAAAATGAATATAGGTATCTGTGTAATGTTAATACGATTCTCCGTGGCGTGGCAACGAGTAGTATTCATCTGTTCCAAATAGGGTTGCCACCCGAACTTTATAATAAAATAATATATATATGTGATTTTTACGTGACGTGAATATTACCATATTTCGCACGATTTGATGTCTCTGGGATCTAATATTCGCTGGAAACATTTTCAGTAGAACAACTTTATTGAATGTTATCTATAAGACAATTGCATAAAACATTTAGATATTGATAGAAGATTCTGATGAATTATTTGTTCTGATGAACGAATAATTAATAATAATAATAATTTATTTCACCAAATGGGTTACATAGGTATGCTTAAATAGTGAACTATTTGTAAAAGTAATTGATTTTTACAAGGATAGGTGGTGCATTTGCAACTGCTCTCATTGCTAGGCTGCAGGACAGGAGCAGGCCCATGCCACTGGGAATTAACATAAGATATTATGACAATCAAAATTTGGGTAAACATTAGAAGCGTGCGTTATAGATTTAAATAAATATTTTAAATATATTAATTTAAACAAAAATATCTAGAGTACAAGTATCTATGTGTGTGTGTGTGTGTGTGTGTGTGCAAATATGAAGTAGCAATTGCTACTTCATATTTGAGACAATGTACTTTCTTTTTTATCTTTGATTAAAAATGTAGTAACATTAGTTTAAAAAGAAGGTGCCAACCCTAATTCCAAATGGCCGTAAATAATACCGCCGGCACCTCATGGGCTATGTATGTATTCCATCATGTGCAAGTCACCTTCGGAGCTGCCGGTCAAGAGCCGGGCGGGGATCACGCCATGTGACCATTATTATAATGTGTCGCCATAAACATGTCGCGACACCAGCTTCTTCGCTCTGGAGATTTTTGTCATTTTTAGATAAGTCATGTTGCCTTCTTCCATTCAGACTAAGCTCTACTTATCTAGTCACTAGGGAATATTCAGACTCACTATTATGCCTGGTTACTTGAGATTGCGCTTTGACTATTTCTCTACTAATGTGTATGTTTGCTTAGATAGATGTATGGATGTCAATCACTCCAGAATGGCTGAACGGTTGGTATTCGATGAAATTTGGGGTAATTTATTACCTGAGTTGATACAAAGCATGCGCTAGATTTCTGATATAAATAACGGGTCAAAATGTTTAAAATATTGAATTGTCATCGGTCCTTAATAAGTATGCCAAATTTCGAGTTAATCCGATGTTTTGAAGGGGGTTAAAATCATGTTCAAAGATTCCGTTACATACTAACATACATACGTCTCAAGCTAATAAAAGCGTATTAAAAATAAGATAAAGAAGAGAACACTTAATATACAGGCTGTATCAGAAAATAGAACAGTTGTCTTCTAAGAAGTCTGTCTAGTGAGTTATAACATAAAAGCATTCACATTTCAGATTGGACACACAATTCGAGATCACATCGGAGAAGATAGATACTCCACCCGGCGAGACGATCAAGAGGAAGTAGGAGACTTACCAAGGGGTCACAGCCTGAGCGATTGTTGTACCATGAAACAGGGGGCCTTTAAAATGGAACACCTGCTCAAATATGTGATCATACTCGACTGGGACGATCATAGGAAGCTAGTATAAATAATCATTAAAAAATTGACACATTTATGGCATTATATTAGCATAAAAATTTACTGTGACGTAAAGTTTTACAAGTAGAATCTAAATACGTTACTTTTGTAATAATTTCTGGAAAAAAAATGCATAATGTTTACTTTACAATCGCTTATTCTGTAGTCGTTATTAGATAATTGATCTATTATATACGAGAAATGTATAAATTTCAAATTTGAAGCACTTTTCAATCTATAAACGTATGCGCTTATTGAGGTAAACCTAATAAATTTGAAAATATATATTTCTAATTTTATCATAGCCTTGTTCATATTGTTACGAGCTGGGGTTCGGGATAATTAATTGATAGCCGGTTGATACACTTAAACGATACTTTATTCTATACACAGAATAATTCCGGAAACTTGTACGATAGATCCGTACACTTCGCTACAATTCTATTCACTATAACACTGATCACTACAACACAGTACTAGTAAAACACAGTAAACCCTAGGCACCGAAACACTTCTACTCTGTGTACACTACAACACAGTAACAGTAGAACACAGTAAACACTAGACACTGAAACACTTCTACTCTGTGTACACTACAACACAGTAACAGTAGAACACAGTAAACACTAGGCACTGAAACACTTCACTACCACTGTAACACTCACTATAGTCACCGATAGAACACTTGTGATCACTCGCACTGAGCTCTACTCCGGAATCAACTGACTGACTAACTGACTAACTAAACTGACTAACTAAACTGACTTATTAACTAACTCCACTCACTCACTAAACTAACTCAGACTGACTGACTGACCCTCTAAAACTGACTGACTGACTCTCTAAAACTGACTGACTGACTCTCTAAAACTGACTGCCCGTGCCCCGCCTTATATATGGCACTGGTACGACATACTAGATATCGGTGGAAGGCTCTAGACTGCCATTAAGATGTTCGTAGAATTGCCGTGTGAATGCATCCGCAGAACAATGGCCGGGCGACGAAAACAACTTGTTTACGTCCTTTCTTAATTGCCTCCTTTTGTCTATATTTCCGGTTAAGTGTTGTTGCTTCGCATGGCTTTCACACGGCAAGACCTCCAGAACCTTCCATCGTAACAATATTATGTATATAATACTTACAACCACACTTATACAAATGTAACTTTGTTTGTCTGCTTTCCTAACCGTAACCGCTGAGCCATTTGGTGTTTTCTTTGGTAAAGAAATCGGTCGGAAAATTATATAATTACGTATCTTGAAAAAATACATGAATCGCCCAAAAGAGCTAGCTTTGTTATAATTATAATAGTTAAATATAGAGGAATTTATTAACAGCTATTTGACAATACACTCGTAATAAAAAAGCGTTCTTTTTTACACGTATGTATGTAACTGAATAATACTAAAAGCATGCGGTTAAACATTTAAAAAAGAATCCATTATAATATTAGGGTGCTATCACTGCAAAGGACCCTACAGAGGGTAGATAAAGGGTCGCACTGTCCCGAGTCCCTTCGTCCAGCAAATACCTATCAATCTTTGTGGACGGGAGGACATTGTTGTTAAACTGGCCATAGATATAACCCTCCTATATTTATATTTGTATAAACAATCGATCGAAAACTCTAGAAGCGTTAAGAGTACTCTAATCGTGCGAACATGTATGAAGAGCGAAAGAGGGTTGGAGAAAACTAGCGCTTTCCTTCCTCCTCCTACCTCGTGAGAGACTCGGTTAGATGATATGTATGTTTCAAATTTAAGACCCCCATATATCTTTATATATGTCCCTATATATTTGTGGCGTAGGTTTCGTCACCGCAATGCTGGTGGTGAAAGCCCTATAGGTCACAACTGTACCTGTTAATACTTAAATTAATAAACTTGTGTTCGAAATATAGGATAATAATCGAGGACGGGAACGTTCAGAGTACTCGAAACCGACGAGCATGTATGAAAAGCAAGAGATATGAGGGAGAGAAAGAGGTATGTAAGTCTAGAGAGAACTGGCGATCTATACTCTCTGCCTACACCGTTAGGGAATTGGCGTGATGATATGTATATGTATGTATGTTTGAAAAATAAATAAATAAATGGCAATATACCAAGAATAAAAATTTTAAACGTTATGTTACTTCCTCTCAGTTGAATATAGTAACATTTCGCTCATATAGCGTTATATTACATTTTATTGGTACTCTTGTTATGCGCATAATAATGGAAATACGGAACGAGTATATCTGTCAGAAATGCCGGTTTTACGACACTATTCCAGCCTTTTGGATATCGTAAAAACCTTTGAAGGAGTTATAGAAGCAACTTATACAACTAAGTTAGTGCTTTATTAACTTGTTTATACGAATGTTGCCGAATAAAGATTGGTGTTCAATGGAAATGTATATTTATTGTGTCACCGAAGGGATGGGCAGCTTTGGTGAACGACAATACGGTTGCTATTGCCAAAACAATGGTGACATTTTAATTTTACTATTTGGGTTACAACAACGTATATGGGTGAATCATCCCCCTTGACAGTCTAACAGCGGCCCTTCGGAAAGTAGGTATGTGTACCTGGAGGGGCTGGCAGAGCAATGTAGTACACTTGCCCTTGAAAGATACTTTAGGTGCCTTAAAGATGGCGAGTCCATCGCCGTTACTCAAGTCACTCGACTATACATACACCTTTGAACTTCTTCTCAAACGTATGAAGCTTATGCTTTGCTTAGTTTGGGACTAGGTCAATTGTCCCAACGTATTATTATAATTAATATTTTGTAATCCAAGTCGTGGTGGCCGAGTGGTTTGAGCAGCTGCCTGCGACGCAAAGGTCGCAAGTTCGAATCCCGACTGTACCAATGAGTTTTTCTGAACTTAAGTACAGTGATTAGTCACACCACGAGCTTTACGATGAAGGAAAACATAGAGAGGAAACCTGCATACGTCTGAGAAGAAATTCAAAGGCGTATGTATAGTCGTGCTTGAGTAACGGCGATGGACTCGCCATCTGTCACGTTGGCACTTAATATACCTCTTGCGGAAAGTGGGTGTGTGGGTATTACCTATACACCTCTGCCTACCCCTTCGGGGACCCTTGTGGGAAGGCGTGAGGATATATTATTTTTTTTTTAAATTATATTTTGTATATTGAGCACAAATACAGGCTATATAACATATTTATTAGCTGTATTTTATTAACTCCACAGATACTTCAGCTCGATGTAAGCGCAAAGGTAACAAATGGTTCGCGGCAAAATAACAAATTGAATGCACGTTCTCAGCCCATACATCATCCCCGGGAGCCCTCCCTCGGGAAACTAAAAATGCTGCCATATTTGAGGTACTACAGGCCGCGTGTATATGCAGAGTGGAAATATATGCAGCGGAGTGGTCTTTTAGGTGTGATAATCGTTTGACGACATTTACTTATACGCCTTATGAAGATTCTACACATAATAATAATAATAATAATAATAATATAATATAATATATATATAATATATACATACAGTAAGGAAAACATCGGGAGGAAACTTTAGAAGAAATTCGAAAATTTTTGTTTGTTGTGATTTAGTAACGGCGATGGACTTGCCGTTAACTTAATAAAGGTAAATACTTGAAGGTAAAGATATGAAGGAAATTAAAGATGGTAGGAAACTCTAATATAGAAAAGCTGAGAATCATGTTTTTGATTGCCAAGCTGCCTGTATAAAGCTTATTTTTGTCTAGACTCAGCCAATAGTCTGATGGTAAGTGGTTACCGCAACCTTGCACCTTTGGTATCGCTGCGCGCTGCCGACCTTTTTCGCATATAATAAAATAAAAATGATTTTTTTTATTTTTTTTTTGATTTATATATATATTTATTTATTTAATATTATAACAACAGTAAAATACACATGAGTAATAAATATTCTTCCTGCGTATGCCAGACACTCAAAATCACCTTCTATTCAGCTGCCAGCACATCACATTCAGGTGTTGCACTTGAGTCCAGGAAGGCATTGAGATATAGGTGTAGCAGTTGTTACGTGACGAATATGCGACCATGCTTGTCAGGGAATAGAACATCTTTAAGTTATGTCATGCCCAAACGGCGTTCAAAGTAGCAGGCCGATCTAGTGTATTATTATAGCCTCTCCCCATCCGTCCGTTCAGATAGATCAGTTTGTTTGCGTCGACCACCTTTAATGGTGTTCCATAATAAACAGTGTTTATCCTTTGTGAGCAGCCGATAGTTCGTTTGAAGCGGAGGGGACTCGTCTTAATGTTTTTATACCTTTCCCGAGAAAATTCATAATGTTTCTATAAATATACAACTAGATCCTGGCCGGTTGTTTGAATGTTTATTGGGTCTTACTACTGTTTGTTAATGAAGAATTCTGTATTTCTATAGTTATATAATAATAATATAATATAATAATATATCCTCACGCCTTCCCACAAGGGTCCCCGAAGGGGTAGGCAGAGGTGTATAGGTAATACCCACACACCCACTTTCCGCCAGAGGTATATTAGGTGCCAACGTGACAGATGGCGAGTCCATCGCCGTTACTCAAGCACGACTATACATACGCCTTTGAATTTCTTCAGACGTATGCAGGTTTCCTCTCGATGTTTTCCTTCACCGTAAAGCTCGTGGTGTGACTAATCACTGTACTTAAGTTCAGAAAAACTCATTGGTACAGTCGGGATTCGAACTTGCGACCTTTGCGTCGCAGGCAACTGCTCGAACCACTCGGCCACCACGGCTTTATAGTATTTCTATAGTTATTTATACAATATATAGCTTTCTCGCCCTGTTCTGAATCTAAGCCATTACATTTCATATTTTCTACAGGTATGTCTAAACCAATGTAATGTGTGCCTTTCTTTTTTAAGTAAGTAATTAAGTTCTTTATTGTAATAACTGTGTACATTGTGGTGGTTAGGAAGGAGGCTAGTTAGTAGGCTAGTCTTTATATTTATTAAACGAATCCTATGTATAATATAAATGCGAAAGCTTGTGTGAAGGAAAGAGGTACAACTCTCACGCAGAAACTGCAAAACTAAATTGGATGAAATTTTGCACAGAGACAGATTTATAGCTAGATTAGATTGACATATTTACTATGTGGTATTAAACCAGAAAACCCAATGACAGGTTTTACTCAGGTGAGGCCGCAGCACACTTAATAGGTATAAAAGATCGCAAGTTCGAATCCCGACTGTACCAATGAGTTTTTCTGAACTTAGTCACACCACGAGCTTTACGGTAAAGGAAAACATCGAAAGAAAACCTGCATACGTCTGAGAAGACATTCAAAGGCGTGTGTATAGGCGTGCTTGAGTAACGGCGATGGACTCGCCATCTGTCACGTTGGCACCTAATATACCTCTGGCGGCAAGTGGGTGTGTGGGTATTACCTATACACCTCTGCCTACCCCTTCGGGGACCCTTCTGGGAAGGCGTGAGGATATATATATATATATATAAAGTAAAGTAAAGTAAATTTATTCTGTATTTGTCGGCGTTGATAAAGAAGACAAAAAAAACCTAAACCTAAACCAGCTTAAGCGACTATGTATATACTACATAGTCGCTTAAGCTGATAAGGCACTTATGACCTCAAAGCAATGGAGCCAGAAGACCCCCCGGGGACGCCTACACCGGCTTGGAATAGGCAATTTAGAAGGATAGTGAAATAACATGAGATTTTTTTATTTTGTGTCGTTACCATATTATGTCATTGGTTTACGTTAGAGACGCGGTTGCCGAGGGGTTAGAGTGGTTAATAATAATACATTTCTTCTCAACTGTACTAAATAACTAACTGAGCAAAACTTGTACCATCTAGACAACGACTTTCATATTAATTTTGTTAGATATATAACATAAATACACA
This sequence comes from Drepana arcuata, assembly GCA_016069955.1. Taxonomy (NCBI): domain Eukaryota; kingdom Metazoa; phylum Arthropoda; class Insecta; order Lepidoptera; family Drepanidae; genus Drepana; species Drepana arcuata. The sequence continues at coordinate 181,787 of JACCPG010003062.1, read as the reverse complement.
GGACATCCCAGACTAAGTGCAGATACTCGTGTTGACCACAGTAATATCTGCCCTCAGCGGAAATAGAGCCGGTGATTTCAAGCTTCTAGCTCTGACCAATAGATCAGAAGGTCGACGTTAAATGTTAATTACACCACTATGTTTACGGTGAAGGAAAATATCGAGAGCAAATCTGCATATGTTTGAGAAAAAAACCAAAGAGTTTGTATAGTCGTGCTCGAGAATGCGATTGACTCGCCATCTGTCACCTCGGCAAATATATAACTCTGCCTTTATCTTCACGGATCGTAACGTTAATATCTTTATGGTTATATTTATGTTTTAATTTCCTTTATTAAATAACTTTATTCGCACCTAACCTTCAGTCCGAACCTCTCGCAAACACTGAATATTTCCTGAAGTTCGCGCATTTGCTTACCAAACATTTTTCTTGCATTACATGTTAAGGACGTATGAAGGTACCAATTCAATTTGACCTCCACACTAACTGCTAACGAACCTTATGCAGTTCGTAATAAGGTTGAATTTCCAGCAACAACATTGCAGTGTGAGTAGAGTTGTGTCGGTAATCCCATGTGATTCGGAGGGCACGTACTATATTGCCTTACGTGTCGGCCGGTTAGCCGAGTTCGTAGGGCGGTGGTTATGTTGGCTCACGTCACGTCGGTATGATAAACCTTGCTGTTGCAAATACTTTACCTCCGTCCATTTTGATATTGTCCGGCCTCCGACTGATAAGCGAGAGGCAACCTAGACCCATGACGGTTAGGTATCTAATACGTTAGGTATACAAAATATGTACTACCTATCAAATACGTGAAATGTAATATATATGATCATGGTGCTGCTAGGACCGACATACTTGCACCATGGCTCGCCGCTTATATTGTAAAATAAAATAATACGTCCTCACGCCTTCCCACAAGGGTCCCCGAAGGAGTAGGCAAAGGTATATAGGTACTACCCACACACCCACTTTCCGCCAGAGGTATATTAGGTGCCACTGTGCCAGGTGATGTCGCCGTTACTCAAGCACGACTATACATACGCCTTTAAATTACTTCTCAAACGTATGCAGGTTTCCTCTCGATGTTTTCCTTCACCGTAAAGCTCGTGGTGTGAATAATCACTGTACTTTAAATCAGAAAAACTCATTGGTACAATCGGGATTCGAACTTGCGATCTTTGTGGAGCAGGCAACTACTCGAACCACTCGGCCACCACGGCTTTTTTTTACGGTACGGTGGTTTTCACGGTATATATTGTGATGACTCAAATATGTAGGTATCTCTAGTTGACATATATGCGGGTAATAGTTGAACGCGTATGGAAGCGTTGGGAACAAAGCTACTTAGCTACGTGCACAATTGGTAGGGTTGCCAGTTATGCAAGCCAACATCCCCGTGAACACTAACGAGCCACGCGCTCAAGGGTGCCTAATTAAAAACTTGCCGCATTATGGCAACACACACTCGTACACGCTAATTGGTTGGCGAGGTTTGACTGTGTCTGTTTTTGAGCCGAATATCTATTATATCTATATTGAAATCTAGAGAGAAAAGCTCCACTCTCTATGCTTACCCCGATTTAGAGACTCGGCGTGATGATATGTATTTAAAGCAAATAAAAAATATTCTAACTAGACGTTATATTCACCGCATAAAGTTATACGTTTTTTTTATATTATTAATAGTTTCTGAAAAAACCCCTAAAACCATGTTTCGAAGTGATTAATCGTATCCTATGACCTAAATCGTGCACCCAAACACACAGACTTCTTCATTAATTAATTCTAATATTTATTTATTGAGCCGTGGTGGCCGAGTGGTTCGAGCAGTTGCCTGCGACGCAATGTTTTACTTTGTTACAGTATAGATTGAAAAACTGACCCTAGTTTTTGTTCCCGACTGTACCTGTACAGTTAACGTCAAGTTATAACTAAGTGAACACGCTTGGAATGATGTGATAAGTGCACAAGCTTACAGAGCAGCGGTGTGACAGTAAGTAATGTCCTGTGTACGGGGTCGTAAACTTTTACGATGCACCTAACGTTCAAGTTAACAAGTACTCCGCTCGCTATATACAATACAAGCCGTTTATATAATATATTTAATATGAATATGAAAGCCGTTGTGGCCGAGTGGTTCGAGTAGTTGCCTGCGACACGAAGATCGCAAGTTCGAATCCCGACTGTACCAATGAGTTTCTCTGAATTTAAGTACAGTGATTAGTCACACCACGAGCGTGACGGTGAAGGAAACCTGCATACGTCTGAGAAGCATTTCAAAGGCGTGCTTGAGTAACAGCGATGGACTCGCCATCTGTCACGTTGGCACTTAAAATATATCTCTGGTGGAAAGTGGGTGTGTGTGTACTAGTTATACACCTCTGCCTACCCCTTCGGGGACCCTTGTGGGAAGGCGTGAGGATATAAATATGTCATTTTTTGTAGTTATAGATTAACTATTCCTGTATTAAAGCGTGTAATTAAGTCTCCATGAACATTACCGACGGTGGCGAAAAGCATAGATTGCTTAAGTTCAGTAAAACGCTTTGCGATTCGAACTTGCGAATATGTGTTGCAGGTGACTACTCGAATCACACGGTGACCACGGCTTTTCATCGTAATCCTGTGATCATATGATCACATTTTCTAAAGTTCCGAAGCACCTGCTAACTGTTTTGCAATTAACACACACAATCAGAACATGTCCGTGGATTTGGGCTCAGGCGCTCATTATTGAGGTATGCATTTTAACTACTTCTCGACTTTATTACCTCTAAAGAACAACCCAAGTATAAAAAACCTTATTTATATTAGAAATGCGAAAGTTTGTGACGATGGGGAGCTATGAGGACTCGCCATCTGTCACGTTGGACCTAAAATGTATCTCTGGCAGAAAGTAGGTGTGTGGTTCATCCACTGCACACCTATACACGTCTGCCTAATCCTTCGGGGATCTTTGGGTGGGAATATATATCTGAAGTCTATCTATCTAAGTCGTGAAACGAAAGCGAAGGGAGGTAGCGCCTCTAACGGGATGTTAAAGCAGGCAGAGTCCTACCTATACTGGCAATTTAAGAAACTCGCAGAAACAGTTAGAAAATTCTTAGAAACTATTTGATAAACATACGTTTTTAAAGTGTATTTTGTTATATTGTAAATTAGTTTATTAATGTTATTATTATTATTATTTTCTTTTAACATCATATTGGTATACCTACTGTAAGGATGTTAATGTGTGTGTGTAAATAAATACATACATACATACATACATATCATCACGCCAAGTCCCTAACGGGGTAGGCAGAGAGTATAGAGCGCCAGTTCTCTCTAGACTTACATACCTCTTTCGCTTCGTCCACATTCATCAGTCTCTTCATACATGCTCGTCGGTTTCGAGTACTCTTAACGTCCTTCACAGAGTCCGGGATCTATTTGATCCAGAAGTTGGAACGTGGCCTCCTCTCACTTTCTTGCATCACTACTTTTGTTTGTATATCTGTTCTTCGTCAATCTTTCTTCTTCATCCTTTTCTACGTGTGTCCAAACCAACGTAACATGCCTTTCATCTCTACAATCACGCCCCTCATCTACGAAGTTGATTTGCAACTTCTTCATATTGCGGATTCAGATCTAATATCGTTACGCCGCCGCACATTTCGAAGAGATCGCATCTCGACCGCATTCGCCATACTTCCTTCCGACATATCTAGATTCTGCCACATACAACAAGGTAGGTACCAATATCGCGTTGTGGACAGCAACTCGAGCATTCTTGCTCAGACTTTTACTGCCCATCAACGTCGACATGGCTCCATTCACCTTATTTCCGGCAGTTATCCTTCTTTCAATATCTTTTCATACTTTCCATCTCGTGTGAACATGCTTCCAAGATATACAAATTCATTCACTTGCTCTAGAATTTGCCCATTTACCGATATAGCACACTCGGTCACTTGTTCATCTCTTTCGAATACCAGAACCTTAGTCTTACCAGCGTTTAGGCGCAGCCCCTTCTTTTCACATTCTACTTTCATTATGGTAACTAGTGACTGCAGTTTGCCCTCTGATGACGCCAGTAAAACCGCGTCATCGGCGTATAGTAGGCAGTTGACCACTAAGTTTCCCATTTTCACTCCACATCCGTTCGTTCTTAGTGCTCTCAGACAGTTATCTAGATATATAATGAACAGCCAGGCAGACATGATACACCTTTGTTTGACCCCCGACTTCACATCAAACCAGGGTGACATCCCACCATTAACCCTAACGCACGCCCCGCTATCACTATAGAGTGATTTCACGGCATGCAGTAGGGAGCTGCTCACTCCATATCCAGGCAACACGTCCCAGAGTTCCTTTCGTACGACTCTATCAAATGCCTTCTCCAAGTCGACGAAAGCGCAGAAAACCTTTTGGTTAATATCCAAAAATTTTTCCGCGATTCCGCGAAGCGAGAAGGTTTGATCCATACATCCTCTTCCTGGTCTAAATCCACCTTGGGATTCCCAGAGAAACCTTTCGGATCGCTCTTTCATTCTTATCGTCAGGATCTTCGTATACACTTTACTAGCTAAGCTGACCAAGCTGATGGCTCTGTAGTTTGAGCAGTCCAATCGTGATCCCTTTCCTTTATAGAAAGGCACGATGACTGCTCGCCTCCAGTCGTCCGAAACATCACCCTTTTCCCAGCAAAGATTGCATAGCAAATAGATGACGTCCCAGACCGCTGGTCCACCGTACTTGATCATCTCAGCCGTAATCCCATCTATTCCCGCAGCTTTTCAACATTTCAGACTTCTTATCGCACTTACAATCTCTCCCATACTTATTTTATCCGCTATAGGATCCTCGACAGATTCTGTTGGAGGCAGCTCTGTGAGTAGATCAGCGGCATCATCATCATACATATCTTTGTAAAATTCACTCCATCGCCTGAGGACAATACTGTGTAAATAAATAAGTAAAAAAAATTATTTAAGTAAAACAATTGTTATATTAGATATTAAAATAAATCAACAACGATGAATATATACTATACTATACATTATTACACCAAGAAAGATATACATAGACATATATTTTTCATTCTATCTTTTCTTTCTAAATCTTCGCAAATTCGGAGAGTACACAAACAACTAACACAAGTGGCAAATGAACGAGCAGTGAATGTTATATATAATTTAGCTAAAAGGCCCAGGCGGGAGGCTGCGGCTGACTTACAGGCAATAAAAATAAATATATGATTGGAACACTCCCCCGAGATGTGTCATGGCGTAGGATGATACAGCTTCTTGTTGTGCGTGGTTCGTTAGCTGCGGCCTCTTGTATTATCACATATAAGGCTTTTACTTCGATTCCGTTGGGCATTTACCTACATGCAATGTCTTATCATTACATACATGTGATGTCTTATCATTACATACATGTAATGTCTTATCGATAGGTATCTAGTTAAATTATCGGACACTCAAGAGTACTCGAAATGAGCATGAATGAAAATACTGATGATAGCGGATGAAGCGAAAGAGGTATGTAAGTCTAGAGAGAACTGACGCCTAACTCTGCTTCATATCACATTAAGTTTTATATATCTTCATATCTTGGTTGATCTTCGAAGGGGTAGAAGTGTAACGTAGTACCAACACCTCGTTCGAGATATATTCTAGAAACGTGAATGATGGCGAATCCATCACCGTCACTTAAGTGCGACCATACATACATGTTTTGGCATTTCTTCTTAAACGTCGAGATGACAGGTTTCATCTCGATGTTTTCCGTCACTGTAAAGCTCGTGTTGCGACTAATCACTGCAGGTAACTACTCCAACTCGCCCACCACGGCTCTATTGATAAATCAATCTCAATTGATTATAGATACGTATATATATACGATAGTACACGCTAGTTTTTTTTTTATGATGGTAAGCGACCGCCCCCAGCGGACGCTTGCAACTGCTGGGGTATCGCTCACGCGTTGCCTGACATGCAGGAATCTTTATACACCCTCCTTGAATAAATGTATATATTTATTTAGTTATGATTTGTGCGATAGTGAAATGTGCGATAATGCCTGCAGTGGCACTAAAATATTTATTTATTTATTAATTTATTTACATAATTAAAACGGCATAAACATACCAATTACATTAATTAGGATAAAATTATTCTACAACACAATCATATACTACAAAAATAAAATAAAAATATACACAATTACGTCACTGTCATGACGCTGACATTACCACTCATCCCTATAAAGGGATGTTACAGACTTTCTAGTTGACACAATTAAAGTGGAAATTGGATTGATAAGGATCGGTATTGAACTAGGGTGCGTGTGTGTCCGCGCGCGCGTTTGTGTGTGTTGAATCTGGTGCATGATTGAGTATAAACCTACCTAGAAGGTGGACTTACACGTATGATGTGTATAAAATAATTAGCAACAGCTCCTACCTGTAACATAAATAACATGTTTAGGTATATTAAAGAGCCGTGGTGGCCGAGTGGTTCGAGCAGTTGCCTGCGACGCAAAGGTCGCAAGTTCCAATCCCGACTGTATCAATGAGTTTTTCTGAACTTAAGTACAGTAATTAGTCACACCACGAGCTGAACGGTGAAGGAAAATATCGAGAGGAAACCTGCATACGTCTGAGAAGAAATTCGAAGGCGTATGTATATGCTGGAGTAACAGCGATGGACTCGCCATCTGTCACGTTGGCACCTAATATACCTCTGGCGGAAAGTGGGTGGGTAGGTATTACCTATTCACCTCTGCCTACCCCTTCGGGGACCCTTGTGGGAAGGCGTGAGGATATATTATTTTTATTTATTATTATATTAAAGTAGCTGGCCTGTGATGACTATTGTTCGCAGTTCAAGGCAAAAAAACAAATTATGTGTCTCCATATAAAATGTCAACTGAATTAACAACTTTGTTTTCTAATAACATGGCGCCAGTTATAAGGAAGCCACCGGCGTCGCGAAGTATTTGTGGGTCGTTATAGTCTCTTCACTCAAACTGATCACTACCGTTATTACGTCATAGACAACTGTCGATTCTAATTTTTTTATGCTATGACGTCATGCTTTTAGATATTAGGCCAAACAGGTTTGTAATGTAAGAGGGATTATAATTGTTAAGTGTTGTGTTGGTTTAATTGTAATATTGGCTTGATATCAATACATTTTAAATTAAAATAGTATACATTATAATAAATAAATCCTCACGCCTTCTCTGTGTAGTGCTTTGGCATCTACAAAATATCTTTGGCGAAAAGCGGGTGGGTGGGTACTACGTATACCCACGTAGTACCCACCCACCCGCGTACCTCTGCCTACCCCTTCGGAGACCCTTGTGGGAAGGCGTGAGGATATATAATATAGATATACTCAATATAGATCAATGTAATACGATGATAAAAACTATGCGTAAAACTACGAGAAAAGTAAACTGCTTGTATCCTGTGGTTTTACCCACAATAAATTCATAACATATATCTGAATTTTGCTCTGCTCCTTGATTTATATCATATTTAACTATACATTATAACTATATATAGTCTCCTTGAATCACTCTATGTATTGATGAAAACCGCATTCAAATCAGTTGCGCATTCTAAAAATGTAAGGCTACTTTCACCGCGAAGCGACTTTGTTTTTTTTATACTATGTAATTGATCGCCACACCTCCATCACGGGGTAGGCAGAACTTGTACACCGCCACTGCTTACAAAATGCTTAGGAAACTTTTTGCATATTTTGGGAAGCTCTTGGCATATTTACGGATCGATTAGTTTAGTTGAGATTCTTGGTAAAATACTTTATCTCGCATTAGGCTAGATGCGTTCTCACAATCAATGACAATAGATAACACTTATGTAACACTTCTGCCTAGCACTTTGGTGAACTTTGTGGATATTAATACTTATGTTTGGTCAATTCCAAGGGGCTACGTGTGGGGGCGCGCTATTTTATTAGAATGGGGTTGAAAGCAAACGTCCCTAATTTGAAACTATGAAAGCAATTCGGTTCGAAATTAATCCATAACCCACAACCACTTCGCATAATAGAAATCGCAAATAGTTGCTTGCTACCAACTCAGATATCCCCGAATGCGTGGCACATTAATTTACCCAATGGCCTAAAATTGCTAGTGAAATGGTACACGATATGAACTGCACCTCAAATAATAGCCACAATTAATTTAGAAACCTCCCGAAGTTACCAATAATAGAAATCTTGGGCAATCAACCTTTAGACTTGTACTACAAATCAATGGACATGAACCACCAAATATATAAGCTGGTTACATTCCCGTACACGCTACAACCATCGCTCAGACTCGCGGTACAAATCGAGCAATACACTACGTACATTACAATTTGGATGGATAAGTCGGATCCCCAGATAGCAGTTATAGATTACAGTGTAATTTGACATTATTTAAGGATATAACGGAATGGATTCTAATTAATTGAATTAATGAAATCCCGCGTTCAGGGAATAACTATGAAATATTGATATTATCGTTAAAATAGTAACCTCGTGATCGGCAAAGATCTATCGTTAAGATAAGTTTTACTGCCGGGGTTGTGAGGTTTGCGAAGGACTTCGCTTTATCCCGCGGGACGAGACAAATCCTTTGTCATCCGCCTTCGAGTATTTGTCTCACAAACCTTCGCACTAAAGTACAATGTAAACGAATGTCGTTACGTTGTCCAATGTGTGTAACAAGATCCGTTGGCAGAAATAAATACAGCTTCTTGTGTGAGAGTTGTTCTGCATCTAGAGCTCTACGATATTTAATAATATCGTACTGACCTAGTACCTACTTGCTTTCATTGTACAAGGAAACGCGAGTAGAGTTTTACTTAATATTATAAAGTTCCAATGTTTGTTTTTTGAATTTTTGGGTAATACTAATCTGAGTTGTCAGTCAGGAAGCCTATACACACACACATATATATAGATATATAGAGGGTGCCCGAAGGGGAACGCGGAGGTGTATAGGTAGTACCCACACACCCACTTTCCTCCAGAGATATATTTTAGGTGTATATAATAATAATACATATATCATATTGTACAAGGAAGTTGAACAATAATCACAATATACATATTATATTTAATCAAATTTAATGCGGTAGGACCCTGGAGGCACAGCTAGTCTCAAAAAGAGTGTTATCTCAGCTTGTCTTTCTCACACACGATACTGCACCAACATAACTAAAATTTCAAATGTAAACGTAATCCCCTTGAAATATAATTAAAGCGCGTCGCTATAAGGGGTGTTATTAAGTCGGGAATTTCATTCATGAATGGAAATATGAGAGGGCTGGGCCCTCATTACGACAGTAATGGCCCTTTGTCCGGGCTTTGTAAATAAGTAACGCGGCCAAATTGTGTGATGCAAGCTTGCGGTGCCGGGGCCCCGGGTGATAACATCGGTCGTACCAAGCCTTATAACTGACTAGCTGAGCCCCGCGATGGCACTCGCGTATTTGGTAGATATTTTCTATACGTTTAATATTATACCTATACACCTCTGCCTACCCCTTCGGGGACCCTTGTGGGAAGGCGTGAGGCGTGAGGTTTAATATTATAAAGAGGAAAGATATTATTGTTTGTTGGTTTGTATTGAACAGGCTCCGAGCTTTTCAGCATTGGAAAGCTACATTCACCCTGAGTGATAGGTATAGGCAATATTTATTGCCGGAAAAGATTACGCAATTATATGCGGGAGAAACCGCGGCTCACAGCTAGTTCACAAATAAAACACTGTTATCGTAAGTGTTATCTAGCTAATATCTGCGCTAAGTTTCATCGAATTTCGTTATGTAGTTTTTGCGTTTTGGTGGAACAAATATCTGTACAAAATTTCATCTTCATGCCTTCTCACAAGAGTCCCCGAAGGAGTAGGCAGAGGTATGTAGGTAATACCCACACAGTCTCTTTCGGACAGGAATCTATTTTAGGTGCCAGTGACAGATGGCGAGTCCATTGCCGTTTCTCAAGCAACTTTCATATTTATAATATTAAGAGGTTATAAATATAATATGAATAATATAATATATCCTCACGCCTTCCCACAAGGGTCCCCGAAGGGGTAGGCAGAGGTGTATAGGTAATACCCACACACCCACTTTCCGCCAGAGGTATATTAGGTGCCAACGTGACAGATGGCGAGTCCATCGCCGTTACTCAAGCACGACTATACATACGCCTTAGAATTTCTTCTCAGACGTATGCAGGTTTCCTCTCGATGTTTTCCTTCACCGTAAAGTTCGTGGTGTGACTTATCACTGTACTTAAGTTCAGAAAAACTCATTGGTACAGTCGGGATTCGAACTTGCGACCTTTACGTCGCAGTATTAATTCCCGTAAGTCACACAGGCATTACAAGTCCACGTTAACAAATACATTGAAAACAAAACGAGATTGATTAAAAAATTACCGATAGATGGCATGGATATAATATTCGATCTTTATATTTCCACCCAAGCGAAGCCGAGTGGGCCATTAATATTACGTGCAGAGAGAACTGGCGTCTCTGCTTGCCCCGTGAGAAACAACGTGACTGTTTATATAATGGAGAACTGTAACATTTTCAGATTTTTCTATCCTTACGTATTATTCTATTATAGTACTCAAAATAAGGTATATCTTAGGAAAATATGAAAATACTGTTATCCTTAAATTATTTAACAAAATATATCTCTTTGAGGAAAACGTATAGAGGTGCAATATTTAGCAATACATTTAGCTAGGCGGGCGGGAACATGCCAAGTGTTTCTCGTTAAAAGAAAAGGAAAGAAAACCGTTTTAAGATTGATAAAGGGGCCCTAAAAAGGTCCGCCCGAATCGAGGCCAACCCGAAAATATTCCCTTTAACGGATAACGACAATTTCCTTAGGGATAAAAATCTTTCTCGGAATATTTATTTTTAATGCAAATGGATTTAGTGTTGTTCAGATAGCTATCGGATTTTTTTTTTAGAATAAATATTTTGTTTTATCTAATTGAGTATTCTCTTCGGAGATGGGTTGGGGCACAGCTTCCGATGGTAATTGATTTAAGGAGACGAGTGTTAATGAAGGTTCTTTTGTATTGCTTTTGCTAACGAAAATAATCTTTCAACGATGTCTTCGTGAAGAGATTCGTAATGCAACTGGCATAAATTGTAATTGTAAAGATGAACAAAGGCATGTTACGTTGGTTTGGATATTCACAAAGGATGAGAGGAGATACACGAAACAGATATACAAAGCGTAATTTGCGCGTTTAAGTAAATAATTACTGATAGGATTTGGTTGAGGTTTATGACTAAAAGATCATTTTTTAATTAAGTATTATTAGTAAAGCTTATTAAGCATTTTTAAATTGCACAACCGTTGCCAATTTAAGTTGAGTAGCTAGTTTTTTTACACAAATTTAGTGACGTTTGACCCATGTTGCCCACTGGGTTATTAAGGGTAAGAGACTTAACTCAATTAGTTGATCTTGGCAGGCCCAAGGGATTTGAAGGCTTTTAAGAGGTGATCGGGACATGGTTTAAAGTCCTATATCAATGCAAGTTTTGCCTCACGGGTTTACCCACTTTAGATTTGAGTATCCGCTCCCCCTGCATAGAAGCATGTGGGTAACTATAGCCTCCAAACGGTTTAATGAATGCAAAAAAATAAAACACTGGCGTCTTCTTCCTAAAATTATATAATTATATGGCGTAAAAATCACTTTAAAACAAAAGGCAAACACTGCTTTAATAATTCTAGTAGAGATATATGAATAAAAGTTGCTAAAGTTAGAACGTAAGCCAAATAAAGTTTCATCAAAATCGGTCGTCGTTTCGCAGTTTAACAGGTAACAACGGACAAGGAAAGGAAGGGAAAACAAAGGACTTTTTAATAAATTGTGTATTTTTTTATATGTTCAGAATTATACTTTCATATGCATTAAGAACAAATGATTTTGCTAATTCATAGTACATAATTAAAGCTTATCATAAAAAATATACATTCATGTATATCTCGCTCTACATGAAAGACTTACTACCCACTACCCTACTACCCAGTCAGGTGGTCGGCTGAAATAATTATACCTAAAGTTACTCACAAAACAAAACTACGAACAACTTTATCCACCCTTCTCAAAAAGAGCTTTAATTCAATAGCCGTATTGAGATAATTGGGCGGGCTTACCTGCGGAACTAATTTGGGCGGATTATCCTGCCTGTATAGAAATAGCGCATGACCGGACATTTTGTTGACCGAACAGGCGCGAATGATAAGGGTGACGTTCTATATACACCTTATTTGTCTTTTATTAAAAAGATATATAATAGGTTGAGCGTCTGCAATGCAAAGATTGTAAGTTCGAACCAATGAGTTTTCCTAAGCTTTAGTATAGTGGATAGTCACGAGCTTTACGATAAAGGAAAACGTCAGGGAAAACCCTGGATACGTTTGGGATGGTATTCAAAGAGGTATGTATAACCACTTGGCCACAACAGCTCTAAACACTCTCAAAATATACATACATACATATAACCACGCCGAGTCTTTAACGGGGTAGGCAGAGAGTATAGAGCGCCAGTTCTCTCTAGACTTACATACCTCTTTCGCTTCGTCCACATTCATCAGACTTTTCATACATGCTCGTCGGTTTCGAGTACTCAAAATATTATATCTTTGTATATACATTTCTTCTGCGCGTGTGTGTATATCACTGAACTCCTCATAAACGGCTGGACCAATTTTAATGAAATAGTGTCTTCAGGTGGATTCTAGAATGGTTTAGATTTACAATTGGACCGAAAGGTAGCGCTGCGATCGTGTTTAAAAAAAAATATTTTTTTCACCCGAGCGAAGGTGGGATGACGATTTGCGAAGGACTGCTGGCAGATGCTGGATGCGGCAAGCTGAAGACAGGGCGCTATGGCGCTCATTAGGGGAGGGCTATGTCCAGCAGTGGACTAGAGTGGGCTGATGATGATGATGATGATGATGATGAAGGTGGGCGGGATACCTAGTACATTTATATAATTTTAACGCGGATACAACCAGGGCACAGCTCCTGTTGAATAAATCTTGTAAAATGTACTAAGAACTTTGCAAAAATAATATGTTAGCATCGTAAATTCGTTTCCCGGGCCATAATCAATTTAGTAAGAGAGCACTTGCCTTAGTATATACTTACAACTCTGCTAAAAGCGATCCCTAATATAATTTTCCAAGAATATAAAAACAGAAATGAGTTTCGCCGTAATAAAAGTCATTTCTGTGGACATTTATCCCCAAGTTAAGTATTCTCGGAACACAGGGCTCCATTGAAACTTCTGCGAGTCAAAAGCCTCCCACTTTAATTCAAACAACATTTATTCATTAGGATTCTATTACAATTTCTTATTCTTGCTTACATCATCTTTATACATGTATATATTCTACATAAATGCGAAATTTCGCGAAGATGTTTGTTCGTCTTACCGTACTGAAAATATGGATGAAATTTGGCACAAAGATAGACTATTGATTTTTGGCACAAAGGCGGCGGCACTACTTAGGCGAAAATCGCACACAAAGTTGAGCTTTCAGATTTTAATATAATATTTTTTCCTTTATTTAAATATCTTATTTAATTAAATTATAATATAGAAAAAAAGCCGTGGTGGCCGAGTGGTTCGAGCAGTTGCCTGCGACGCAAAGGTCGCAAGTTCGAATCCCGCCTGTACCAATGAGTTTTTCTAGACTTAAGTACAGTGATTAGTCACACCACGAGCTTTACGGTGAAGGAAAACATCGAGAGGAAACCTGCATACGTCTGAGAAGAAATTCAAAGGCGTATGTATAGTCGTGCTTGAGTAACGGCGATGGACTCGCCATCTGTCACGTTGGCACCTAATATACCTCTGGCGGAAAGTGGGTGTGTGGGTATTACCTATACACCTCAGCCTACCCCTTCGGAGACCCTTGTGGGAAGGCGTGAGGATATATTATTTATTAAATATCCATCGAATCGCATTTCTATGAAATATATTTTTAATTCATACCAAATTATGTGATATGCCCTTGAGATGTTTACATTATCAATCGCTGCGTACGGTTGTCGTCTGCTCGCTTACATCCCCGTTATTGATCATACCCCGGATCAAACACAATTAGAACTACCCTCACTGACAGATGTTTGCATTTCCACCCGTTGCTAAGGGTAGCGAAATATTATGTTTATTGAATACTCACCGCGCCCTGCATATCCACTCGCGTTTCAAGTTTCGAATTAAATGCGACGGTATCTTGAAAAAAAAAACATTATTACTCAATCTCTTTAAGAACATTATTTATATTTTTTTTTGTAGAAACTCATTATACTCAAGAATAATGTAGTTTTCCTTAACTGAAATATTTTTAAGCCGGATAGATCGTTTTTGACTTTGTCAATTACAAACAAACAATTTAATAAACATACATACAGTCAAATCTTTCCTCGTTGTATACATAGTGTCTGAAAATAGAACACCATATATCCTCTCAACAAATAGCTCTAAAAATAACAAAATCACAACATTATTAAAAGGGGTGATAATCTCCCCGAAACATGGTTTTTCAAAAACTATATATGACATACGTTTAAATAAAATCTTTGTTAAATTCTACGTGTATAACTTTATCGTTACAGTAGATTTTTATGCGGAATTAAGGTAAATAAAAATGACGTCTTGAACTGTATTTTATTTGGGGACTTCATTTAATTACGTAAGGTCATTTCGGCGACTTTCGACCCCCTGCTCCCCTTGCTCATATTTCACTTGACCCCCTCCCCCTACCCTAATCTCACATGAGATTCTTGAAAATGCATATTTTAAATGTAAATTAGTCAATATCTGTAATAACAAAACAATTTGCTTATTATTTTTTGAGCAACGTTTTTACATTACAATGATTCTTGCTGAAAATTGAAATAATGTGATATTTGCCGAGTTCACCCTCTCCCCCACGCGAGATTGAGTGAGGTTCGGCATGACAGCATGACGCTTTTTAAGTATTTTTTTTATTTTAACTCTCATTTTATTATTTTTGTCTCTTCAAATTATTGTAGGACACCCTGTGAACAGAGTAAGTTACATGATACAATTGGGAATTCGTACATTATATTGACCGTACAGACAACATAATAGGATTCCAGTCCCGGATTCCTCGACATTGTGTTCTCGTATAGAATTGTCCAAATCAATTTATGTTAAAAGATAACCAATACAAACTAATATATTTGCTGACTTTGCGATATAACCTTCCTGGTTCCTTCCAAGCAAAAGCAAAATTAGCAAAAGTGTGTGCAAGAGAGGCAGAGGAAGGCCACGTTCCAATTACCTGGATCAAATAGATCGGACTCTCAAGGACGGGAACGTTAAGAGTACTCGAAACCGACGAGCATGAATGAAGAGACTGATGAATGTGGACGAAGCGAAAGAGGTATGTAAGTCTAGAGAGAACTGGCGCTCTATACTCTCTGCCTACCCCGTTAGGGACTTGGCGTGATGATATGTATGTATGTATGTATGTATGGTTCCTTCCAATGTGACACTTCTACAGTACAGGTACAGTGTTCTCACCACGAGCTTAGCAACCTTTGGAGGAGATAATCAATGACGTTTGTATGTGTGTTTAAGAAACGGCGATGGACTCGCCATCTGTCACTTTGACATGTCAATACATATCCGCGGACAAGATAGGTTTGTTACACTTTTGCCTACCGCTTTGGGAAGGAGGGAAGCTGTAATGCTATTATTATTATAGAAAGACAGCTTTCTAAGCGGGATGAAAACTGGTTGTATAAAAGCCAGCATGGGCTTGGGCACATAAACAACAGACCCCAAATTTTGCTAATCCCCGCCCTAAAACAACATGTTGTCCCTATTTATGTACAGGAATCATTCCACATGAAGTTATATTAATGTATTATCTTATGGCTCGGGTGAATAGCAATGGAGTTATTTATCTGATTTACTTAACTTAGATACACTTTCCTCACTGAACATTTGGGTTGGCAGAACGGGACGGCCAGCAGCCGTCAGACCTATGCATAATAAATAAATACATTTAATTTTAGGTCAGCATTCATACGCAGTACGAGTAAATTTCCAAAGCGATACTTCGGCGGGGCGCGGCTACATTAGCTCACTGCCTTTCTAATGAATGGCGGTGCCAAGGAAGAAAGTCCAATCGATATAGTGTAACTAAAACATACTGTTGTGGAGAAATTTTGTTGCTATAAAATAATAATAATATAATATATCCTCACGCCTTCCCACAAGGGTCCCCGAAGGGGTAGGCAGAGGTGTATAGGTAATACCCACACACCCACTTTCCGCCAGAGGTATATTAGGTGCCAACGTGACAGATGGCGAGTCCATCGCCGTTACTCAGGCACGGCTATACATACGCCTTGGAATTTCTTCTCAGACGTATGCAGGTTTCCTCTCGATGTTTTCCTTCACCGTAAAGCTCGTGGTGTGAATAATCACTGTATTTAAGTTCAGAAAAACTCATTGGTACAGTCGGGATTCGAACTTGCGACCTTTGCGTCGCAGGCAACTGCTCGAACCACTCGGCCACCACGGCTATAAAATTATGTTTATAAAAATCTGAGCTCTGTACTTAGGATAGGCGGTATATTATTCAGGGAATATTTATTACTTGTTGTCTTATCCGACTTAATCATGACTAGCATATATGATCAAAGAAAAAGCTTCATGATGGAAAGGGAGATCGAAAGGATTATGCTGCACAGAGCCGGAAGGAATTGCATCAGAGACGCCGACAAGAGCCCAGCTTTTCATTGTGATGCTGAAAAGTACTGTAGTAGCAATAGCTGATGAAGCGCCATTATGAAAGCTACTCTCGCTGCCTACTCAGAGGGACGGCATGTTGGCATGACGATGTGTAAGTACATCATTTCAATGGGACGCGTTCTGGTCCCAACGTGACAGATGGCGAGTCCATCGCCGATTCTCAAGCACTAGTCTTTGACTTCTTCCCAAACGTATGCAGGTGTCCATGCTTCCTTCACCGTAAAGCTCGTGGTGTGACTAATTACTATACGCTCGGAATAACACATTAGTACAGTCGGGATACGGATTTTTTATTGGAACCCCTCAGCCACTACGGCTCCTATCTCTTTATCAATCTCTGTAGATTAATAAAGATAAGAGAAAGAAAGAAAAAAATATACTTCTCAGTCGTTTTTAACAAGAGCTACGCTATGTGTGTGACCTTTGTGCTAGGCGCCACAATGTACAGTTACAAAAGCGCTCGCGTCTGCCCTTTACTTGCAATAGTGACAACCTAATTGATGCCTGCAGCGACTGAAGGTACTTCCTTATCTATACAAGTTTGGTATTCCTTAAGATGTGTATCTGCTACGGCTAAATGTGTTTTCTGAGGAGTAGTATGATGGGGGAAACGAAAGTATCTAACTCTAGAGAGAACTGGCGCTCTATTCTGTCCGCCTACCCCGTGAGGGATAATGTATGTAGGTATATATATATATATATATATGTAGGATTTAGAAGTCATATTTTTGGCTTGGGGGTCGGCTTCTCTTTCATCCACCTTATCAATCTTCCTCAAGGAGTTCCCGAAGGGGTAGGCGGTAGTGTAACGAAACACCGTATTTTCCTGAAATACCATTTGGGTGCCAATAAAACAGATGGTGTGTCCGTCGCTGTTTGTCTTGCCATAAGATCGTCTATTAATTTTTGCTCAAAGGTCCTCCTCTCCTAAAATTTAACCAAACTCAACTTTTGTAATGTTATCTCTAAAAATATTTTCTTAACTTCGGATCATATACTTATGGACATAGAAAAGCAGGCCTCCTCACTGGCAGGTAATGAGTGGCATTGTGCTTGTACTCACAGCATGAAAGGGCCTCGGGTGATTAATATAACATGTCATTTCTAGCTGTATCATGCGCTCATTACGCTCTCTACAATGGGGTAATTTTATTTCTAAAAAGTAAGGTTACGAGTGATCGATCAGTAAATTGGATACCTCTTGGTGTTGAATATTTCCGTTCTTTACGTAATTTTTTTTAAAGGGAGACTAGGTGGCCGAGTGATTGTCTTTTCTATTGTGATTCACGAGCTCTCAAAAGGTCTCGCACTGTGCGCTTCCAAAGGAGTTTCCTTCCGCGAACGCTCAGGCTGTGGAATGAGGTCCCCGTTGAGGTTTTCCCTGGAGAGGACAGCATGGAGTTCTTCAAGAAGGGTGTGAAAAGATTCCTGCAGGATCGGCTACGCGCGAGTGATAGCCCTGGTGTTGCAAGCGTCCATAGGCGGCGGTAACCGCTTACCATCAGGCGGACCGCATGCTTGTTTGCCACCCATGTGGTATAAAAAAAGAACTATACGGTGAAAGAAACCTGCGTACGTTTTAGTAGCATTTCAAAGGCGTATATACCTAATAGTCGTGCTTGAGAAAGAGTGACGGATTCGCCATTTGTCGTTGTCATTTTGACACCTAAATATAAGGCAAAATTCGGCGAATCGAGGGTTGGTATACCTCTGCTTATCCAATTAACTCCTCGTTGAGGTAAAAGAGTGCGGCATGGAATTATTCAGAGCTTAAAAACGTGGTTCAGATAATATCCCGATAAATATTTTCTGTTATTGTTATTACCAGTGATCACTGAAGATCATAAACAATATTTATTATATATTTATATATATCCTCACGCCTTCCCACAAGGGTCCCCGAAGGGGTAGGCAGAGGTGTATAGGTAATACCCACACACCCACTTTCTGCCAGAGGTATATTTGATATGAAATAAGAATGATGGATGATTAATAAAATTAACTATCGGCTTAAAGATTGGCCGCACTAAATATGTTGAAGGAAATATTTAAATATATACTCTTTTCCCATCATCAGCGTATTCATGGCACGAATACCGAACTCAATTCGAACGCTGAAAAGACTAAGTGTATAATAAATCTTTAATAAGTTTGTCAAGCCCGCCGCAGGAGCAAGAGAGGCACCGGCCACGTAAAAGTTCCCAAGTAATTTCCCCGATTCCCGGCGGCGCACACCGGCCTCCTTCAGAATTTTGGGCGAAAATATAAAAATAGATAAACAAAAATTATGAGAGTGGAAAAAAGTCATTTGTTTTTTTGTTGGAAAACAGGGAAATGGCAAGTTTGAAAGAACGAAGAAACACTGACTCGCATTTCTACAGAAGGGTCCCGTATTTATTATTGTAGTTTTTTATTATAATGGTATGTATGTATGCATGTATTTAAAAAAAATAGTATTTGTCTCATTCATGACAGAATGGGTAAACAAACTGGGATGAAATTTGGCACAAATACAGATTATCGATGGACTCGTTCTGTCTTTTCACGTTGACACCTTAAATGTATATGTAGTCAATTTAACTCAAAAATAACTGCATTCTAAGCTAAAGCATGCTAAGCATGAATATAAATCTAAGATTGAATTTAACAATTTATAAATATTCTTCAAAAACAAGGAACCCCAAAGTTTGTTCATTGCCATCCCCCTCCCTTTATTACTTAAAGGGAAAAGCATCCCAATAGAGTAACTTTTCCGAACTACCTCACTTCCGGGTCCATGGTTGCCAACTTCCAATGTCAGTACCCTCATAAAGTGAAAGTAAACATCGTTTGTTTCATACTCTGCATAATAATACAAAGGTGAACTTAATTTGAGTACGGTCAAATTAATACATTTCTAGAACATTCCACCCATCAAGAGAAACACACGATGTCACATAAAATAGAGCAGTTCGCTTCTAGAAATTGTCGGGGATTGTGAATATATCTTCGTGACGAAGAAATAAAACAAATAGCTCCAAAAACAACATCACTATTATTGATCAGTAACACAACGAAATATGATTGTTTTAATGGGCTTTTCAGTAACTGTCCCATTTTCTATGGCATACTGTATAATATAATATATCCTCACGCCTTACACAAGGGTACCCGAAGGGGTAGGCAGGGGTGTATAGGTAATACCCACACACCCACTTTCCGCCAGAGGTATATTAGGTGCCAACGGGATAGAGCCGAGTGGTTCGAGCAGTTGCCTGGGACGCAAAGGTCGCAAGTTCGAATCCCGACTGTACCAATGAGTTTTTCTGAACTTAAGTAAAGTGAATAGTCACACCACGAGCTTTACGGTTAAGGAAAACATCGAGAGGAAACCTGCATACGTCTGAGAAGAAATTCAAAGGCGTTATGTATAGTCGTGCTGGAGTAACGGCGACGGACTCGCCATCTGTCACTTTGGCACCTAATATACCTCTGGCGGAAAGTGGGTATTAAACCTTGTAACCTATACACCTTTGCCTACCCCTTCGGGGACCCTTGTGGGCAGGCGTGAGGATATATTATTATTATTACATTAGACAAATTTCTTCAAGAAGTCTGTTACTATTAAATCAGTTGTCATTTACAACAGATTTAATGGCAGATGAAATACGCCCGGCAATCATCTCACACTGTGAGGTTACAATTAATCAATTGATTAGCTATTCGGTCATTAAGGTTTATGGCCGTGAAGGCGATGACAAGTTAACTGTTTGTTGGTGATGTTCGCTTCTATATAAATGTTTCCTCTTTGGCTGGACATGGAATAGTACAGTTGCGTACAGTGTTTCAAATTTGCAGGGTGTCTGAGAGAGGCCAGTTGCTCAAATACGTAATAGGCACAAAGGTGAAAGGAAACAAAATCCTAGCTGTAAGGATAACGCTATACATGTAGAATCTAGATTTTTTGTCAACCTTATTAAAATAGTGGTGCAATATTTGTGCTGCAGACGACTCCTCGAACTACTAGGCCACCGCGTCTTTACTTACATTAACTTACAATTAGAGCCGTGGTGGCCGAGTGGTTCGAGCAGTTGCCTGCGACGCAAAGGTCGCAAGTTCGAATCCCGACTGTACCAATGAGTTTTTCTGAACTTAAGTACAGTGATTAGTCACACCACGAGCTTTACGGTGAAGGAAAACATCGAGAGGAAACCTGCATACGTCTTGAGAAGAAATTCAAAGGCGTATGTATAGTCGTGCTTGAGTAACGGCGATGGACTCGCCATCTGTCACGTTGGCACGTAATATAACTCTGGCGGAAAGTGGGTGTTGGGTATTACCTATACACCTCTGCCTACCCCTTCGGGGACCCTTGTGGGAAGGCGTGAGGATATTATAACTTACAATTAGGCGAAAAATAAGAAATAACTTTTCAACGCAACCGTCCTTGTGGCGTTTAGCTCGTAAAACACGGAACGGGCGTAACGCGACCGCCCACGAATATTTTTATAGAGACACATCTAATTATAACTATATACATATATATAATATGATATTTTTAGTGGTCGTTAAATAATCTAACGGGAAGCTAAAGAATTAATGTCATGATTGAGAGCACGCCAGTTTTTTTTTTATACAACAAGAGTGGCACACAAGCATACGGCCCACCTGATGGATAACGGTTAGCAGCCTATTTACGCTTAAAATACCGAAGTATCACTTGCGCGTTGCCACTCTGTGTTCGGAGAGTTGTACTGTGTTGGCAGCATAATAAGACTAATCCGTCTGCTGTCAACACAATAACACAATACAACAATCCGCCCCCCACCTCAAGGAGCTCATTACTGGAAACCTTATTCACCACGTAGGAACACAACACTATAAATTGTGTTATTGGCTACGGACTTCTATAAGGTGGAGGTCCTGCCCCAGTCGGGCAGCTCCAAATACGAACGGGAAACCCGTTATGCCCTACCTCTCTTCTCTAGACTGACATACCTCTTTTGCTCCGTCCACATTCATCAGTCTCTTCATACACGCTCGTCGGTTTCGAATACTCTTCCACAATAACACATATCATAAATATGTGTTATTGTGGCAATTAAGGCAATACTACAATAATACAATACAATGCAGTACTCTATGTAATATATATATATATATATATATATATATATATATATATATATATATATATATATATATATATATATATATATATATACAACATTGTATAAACATATAAACATTGTGACACGAGAATTTTATATATAAGATGTCACAATGTTCATATCCATAGTCCTCCGAAATCGGTCCGGCTTGACCGATGTTTATGATTTTTTTTATGCATAGTATAGTATATATTCAGTAGGTCTGAGCATCGGCTACTATCTATTTTTCATACCCCCAATCCTAACATTTCATTTTTTATTTTTTTCACCCGAGCGAAGCTGGGCGGGACAGCTAATATATATATATATGTTCGCTTACCGAATACATGCATACTATCCTGGCTTTGTCAGCGGCACGTGTCAGCTAAACGATGCGCAGACCAAGCGACCCGTGTAACTCAATTGCTGCGCAGATTATGGCAATTACGACTTTATTCATTATTGTTTTACTGTTGACAACAACCCTGGCGGCCGAGTGGTTCGAGTAGTTGCCTGCGACACAAAGATCGCAAGTTCAAATACCGACTGTACCAATGAGTTTTTCTAAACTTAAGTACAGTGATGACACCCCGAGCTTTTTACGGTGAAGGAAAACATCGAGTGGAAACCTGCATACATCTAAGAAGCAATTCTAACGCGTAGGTATAGTCGTGCTTGAGTAACGGCGACGGACTCGCCATCTGTCCTGTCGGTGCCAAAAATTTATCTCTGGCGGAAAGTCGGTGTGTGGGTATTAACTATGCACCTCTGCCTACCCCTTTGGGGACCCTTATGGGAACCCATTAGGATATATATATAAGATAAAAAAAAATTGGTCATCTGCGTAGTATATTAGTAACCCGCCCCGGCTTCACTCGGGTACATACGTTGTTTTGTAATATCTCAAAGGGATTAGGTAATATTTTCAATGATAACTTCCAGGCGTTTTGACTATTTCCTACGTTTTCAACAATTATGTTTTAACGAAGTTTCACTAGATAAGCTTAAACTGTTCTCGTGAATCACTTTGTATATTGGTAAAAACCTTATGAAAATACGTTCAGTAGTTTTTTATTTAATTATGAAGAGACCCAGCGGAAGACTGCCATATAATAATATAGTGAACACGCAATTCAACGCAATTACACAAAGCAAAAGTGTGTGCAAGAAGAGGCAGAGGTAGGCCACGTTACAACTACCTGGATCAAATAGATCGGACTCTGAAGGACGGGAACGTTAAGAGTACTCGAAACCGACGAGCATGTATGAAGAGACTGATGAATGCGGACGAAGCAAAAGAGGTATGTAAGTCTAGAGAGAACTGGAGCTCTATATTCTCTGCCTACCCCGTTAGGGACTTTGCGTGATGATATATGAACACGCAACTCGAAATTAATTTAATACATTAATTTCACCATTTCTGAAACCTTTAATTGAAGTAAGTATGTACTCACTACGCAATGGACACGAAGATTATTGTTATATTCGACGTTACAAAACCTCATTCTGCAAATTTTCTCGTCACATCAAGTGTGATAAATGTAGTTGCATCATTACAGCTCGTTAGTCCTCATTAGTACCTACCACAGAGCGATATTGTACCCGCCAAGGGCACACGTGGCCACGTTATGCAACGCCTCTTGTTGCCTCCACTTATCACTGTGTTGTTATTTATTTTTACCGCATAATAAATTAGTTGAATTCACATGTGTATATAACAAGCCTATTTACGCTTACAATACCGAAGTATCTCTTGCGCGTTGCTACTCTGTGTTCGAAGAGGTATACTGTGTTGGCAGCATAATGGGACTAATACTCTGCTGCCAACATTATATAACAATCCTCCCCGTTCCCCAAGGAGCTCATTACTGGAAACCATATTCACCGCGTCACTCATTCTCACAACACAAAAAATTGTGTTATTCGACCACAGACTTTTATAAGGTGGGCCTCAGTCGGTCAGCCCCAAATTCGAACGGGAAACCCGTTATGCCCTACCTCTCTTCTTACTCTATCTAATAACAATATGCCAAATTTCATGCAATTCTGTTCAGGTGTTTTGGCGTGATTGCGTAACAAACATTCGCCAATGCATGTACATTCAATATTTCACATATTTAAGCAAGTTTTTGATCATGAATGTATTTTGATGACCTTTTTATATGTTTATATTATTATTATGTAGATATTGAAAGATATTGAAAGAAGGATAACTGCCGGAAATATGGTGAATGGGGCCTTGTCGGCGTTGATGGGCAGTAAAAGTCTGAGCAAGAATGCTCGAGTTGCTGTCCACAACGCGATATTGGTACCTACCTTATTGTATGGCAGCGAATCCTGGGTATGTCAGAGGAAGTATGAAAATAGCTTGAATGCAGTTGAGATGCGATCTCTTCGAAAAATGTGCGGCGTAACGATATTAGATCGAATCCGCAATGAAGAGATTCGCAAATCAACTGGCGTGAATGAGGGCGTGATTGTAAAGATGAAGAAAGGCATGTTACGTTGGTTTGGACACATAGAAAGGATGAGTGAAGAAAGATTGACGAAACAGATATACAAAGCAAAAGTGTGTGCAAGAAGAGGCAGAGGAAGGCCACGTTCCAACTACCTGGATCAAATAGATCGGACTCTGAAGGACGGGAACGTTAAGAGTACTCGAAACCGACGAGCATGTATGAAGAGACTGATGAATGTGGACGAAGCGAAAGAGGTATGTAAGCCGTTTCTCAACCTCGACTATACATATGTCTTTGAATTTCTCCTCAAACGTTCCATACTTTTCCTCACGAATACTTCCTTCATCGTAAAGCACGTTGAGTAATATATAGCTCTTCGCATTGGCTATAGTCTATACATCAACATCGCGGGCGCAACCGCGTATCAAAGCTAGTCACTAAGTGCAATAACACGTGGGCTGTCATCGTGTTTACTTCTCAACGGTTTGTTTGTCTGTCGCATTAGGTGATTCATGTTACATTGTGGCGTGTTTGCGTTATGTAATTATACCTATTGTATCACAGTACAATAAGCAGGTGTTATCATGTGTGTTACCTTTTGTAGAATTTAAAGCTGTCGTTAAAAGTAAATTAATTCAAAAGGCTTATAAGGCATCATTAAAATAATAGGATGTTTTATAACATCCTATTATTTTAATGATGGCCATGCATGGCAATGAATTGCTCCTCTTGTACAGAGTTTATATATGTAACTTTGATCTTTTCTACCCCTACGTAAAAGGGAACAAATGTTACAAAGCAAACCGGGGAGTTTGTTTCGCCGTTTCTTCTCCTGGCAGGTTTTTTTGAAACGGTGGTAACTTTAGTTTATATTAAATATGTGACGTTCAATAAGTGTTCCCTGTGTCCCTTACGTTGAATAAAATATTTTGATTTTGATTTTTTTTGGTTGGAAAATGTTTTTGAAACTACGACTCGGTTCCCTAGTTTAACTTTTAACTTTTTGGTTACACGAAGACTTTAGCTGAGACTGAGGAAGGAAAGTTGTAACCGGTTCTTTTAGTCGCCGGCAACCCAAATATTGCAAGTGTGAATCCCGAATGTAGCAATGAGAACTTAAGTACAGTAATTAAATAAATAACGAGTTTTATAGCGAGGCCTAGACTTTCGAGGGCTCATGTGGGTCTTTTACGACCCTTTTCAGGGCATACATAGTATATATGAACACGACTTCTTAGATGATAAGTTAAGGTAGGTAAACTGTAACGCGAGTGAAACCTCGGGGCGCAGCTAGTATTATATATATATTACATTTATATATTTTACACTAGTGTGCGTGATACGTTGTTGCAGCAAATGGGGTCACTGCGAACAACTTTATTTACCACAAAGCAAGTGTTGGTTTAAATTATAATAACATTTCACACATGCATGCCATCACGTTGTTATTGTAACTGCATTATAAACACAGTCGATTTACTTACAACCTGGGAACCATCAGGCTATTTGTGCTCCCGTCGTCGAGCTCGACTCCATCTTGTGGTATGGCTTCCTGTGCGCTGCTCGCAAGCGGATGGTGTCGCCGCAACAGTAGGTGGGATCGCTAAATACTGGTTTCATACGTAACCATAAATGAGGTTTAATCTAAATATACATCATTGGTAACTATAAAGAGCCGTGGTGGCCGAGTGGTTCGAGTAGTTGACTGCGACACAAAGATCGCAAGTTCGACTTGTACTGTACTTGAACCGAATGTACCAATGAGTTTTTCTGAACTTAAGAACAGTGATTACTCACATGAGTTTTACGGTGAAGGAAAACATCGAGAGGAAACAGGCATACGTCTGAAAAGAAATGCAAAGGCGTATGTGTAGTAGTGCTTGAGTAACACTTAAATTATATCTCTGGCGGAAAGTAGGTATGGCATAACAGGCAAGAGAGGTAGGGCATAATGGGTTTCCCGTTCGAATTCGGAGCTGCCTGACTGGGGCAGGACCTCCACCTTATAGAAGTCCGTAGCCAAATAACACAATTTTTTGTGTTGTGTTCCTACGCGGTGAATAAGGTTTCCAGTAATGAGCTCCTTGGGGAGGGGGGAGGATTGTTACATTGTGTTGGAAGCAGAGGGATTAAACCCATTATGCTGCCAGCACACTATAACTCTCCGAACACGGAGTGGCAACGCGCAAGTGATACTTCAGTATCGTGAGCGTAAATAGACTACGGTAACCGTTTCCCATCAGGTGGGCCGTATGCTTGTTTGCCACTCTTGTTGCATAAAAAAAAAATGTATCTCTACCCCTTCGCGGTCCCTTGTGGGAAGGCGTGAGGTAACTATACGTTTAAACATTGGCAGGGATACGACGAAAGACTATAGAAGTGATACAAAGGAACTACATGACGTGTATCTCGGGTTGGACTAGATCGCCAGTAAGTTGATTTTCCAAAAGAGGTGAAACCGCGGACCCATCTAGTGTATGTATAATCTGAGTCAAATTCCCTACCTTTCCTTCAATTTAAGTTAAATTTTCAACTGTCAAACATGACATAATAATTATTTAGTTAATTATTGCAAAGGACACAATGAACATTAATTGAATTTAGACTCTTTTTGATCGGCAAGAAGTTAGTGGTGTCCGCGACAACGGCTCGCTGCACTCTTTACTGGGGAACATTTAATGTTAATCAATTCACAGGATGATCCTGCAAAGTGGGAAGTTTCAAACAAACTTCCGCAGCATAAAGGTTGTAACATAAAGGGCATGCGATGCGATGCTATACAATTTTGTACTTTTTAAACTTAGTAATTCATCATCATCATCATTCAATATAAATAATAGTACTTCTAGTCGCATTATTGATAAATTCTTAATAATGGCTAAATTTTATACATTATAACTGTAAACCAATGAAAGATATGTATTAAATAAATAAATATCTATAGATATTTATATATAAAAATGTATGTTTGTCTGTTATAGAGTCGTAAACGGCTGGACTGATTTTAATAAAAATTTCTGTTTCTTCAAGTGGATTCAAGAATGGTTTAGATTAACAAGCTGATTAACAAACAAGAAGCTGGGCGGGACACCTAGTAAGATATATACATTGATTAATTGCTTGTTTATTTTTATTTCTAGCTTGCCTTTTCCATAGCTTCCATTGCTCCTAGACCCTAACTCGGTACCCTTACTGAGATGAAGGCTACGACAGTTAACTAAAAGTTGGCAAGCTTCTTGCCTCGTCAATGTAAAATTTTGTTTTCCCACAAAATTATTTTATATTATAAATTGAATTTGAATATTTAACAACATTCAACAACAACGTGTGTCGAGAATGGTTTAGACTCACAATTGGCGCTGCGATCGTGTTTCAGGAAAATTATTTTTTTCACCCGGGCGAAGCTGGGCGGGTAAGCTAGTATGTAATAAATGGAATTAGATACATTGTGTGAAATGTGGCTTATACCTAGATTTAGCCATTGTTGTTAGTTAGCATCGGGGCTATAACTATGTGGTCAATTGTCAATTTAATTGTTAATTATTGGTCAATATCATACACACGACATGTTTGTAACTCGCTTGTCAAGTGCCAGGATGTATTCGGTTGACTATCGCCAAGTCGTTTCGTGTCTAGGAGCTTACAATTTATCGTATTCCAAAACATACTAAAAAATTGTGGTTTCACTCGCGTAAATGTTCGTTTTATTAATGTTTGTTTTTCTGGATGTATAAATCTAGCTAATAATATATGCAGACGTATAACGCAAAACCCTTTAGCCTGTAAAAAAAATATAAAATATATAAACTTGGAAAGAAAAAATATTTTATGAGGCATTAAATATTCTTAAATTTTGTCTTTGTTTCGTAAAGCTAGATAAGGTACTTTTGAAGACAATGAAGATTTTCTAACCGACTCTATTTCTTTGCGGTCTAGTGTATAATTAAATACAGTCCCCCGCCGCGTCTGTCTGTGTGTTCGCGATAAACTCCTTAACTACTTGACGAATTTTCATGCGGTTTTCATCAAAAGACTTGAACGATTCACGGAGCAGATTACTTTTGTTAAAATTCCGTGCTGAAATGTACTTATTATTGTGTGGGAGTTTTAATCGACAACGCTACCTCCATTTGATAAAACAAAACAATTTAGAAATCACCCGAGCGAAGCCGGGGTGGGTCGCCTGTTTATATACAAATTAAGAACGAGTAGGTGTATGTTGACAATGCAAAGCAATTATATGACGAGCACGAGTATTGTACTATCTGTGTAAAAAAAAACTTGATAGCAAGTTATCCACATTTTGTACAAAAAGTATCATGCTGTTCATTCATTTGATAAGGTTATAAACAAAGGCAATTAACAATAATTAACTGTTATAGCCCGTTAGGCGATACGAGTCAGCTCACAGAACCCGGAAGTGCGACCTCCATTCGCGAAAATATTGTTTATCGATCACTGTATTTCGCAATTATCAACTTTATTTTACTTCTTTATAAAGTTCAAACTCAAACGAATGCTTAAACAAACGTGGTGCATAGTAAAATAAACATTATTAAAACGGCTCAAAAGTCTAATTTAATTTTTTCGCGACTCTACGAGTATTTACTATGACTACCACGTGTAATATGGAACAATGTTAGGAATGCGCGACGCTGCCTGTATTTTGAACCTTTTTCATTTGATAGAGAGTGGGATATGAGTGATATTGTGTTTTTTTAATATTGTAACGTTTGTTTATTCAACGACACTCAAGGTTTTCATTATCAAATAGCATAACATGTTTGTTGGGATGTCAGCACCAATTACAGGACAGGACTGTACATTATTTGGAAAGGCGATATTCCATTGTTTTTTGTTGTGACATACATAGTTCTCTCTAGACTTACATACCTCTTTCGCTTCGTCCACATTCATCAGTCATTCATACATGCTGTCGGTTTTGAATCCTCTTGACGTTCCCGTCCTTGACCGCCCGATCGATTTGATCCAGGTAGTTGGAACGTGGTCTTCCTCTGCCTCTTTTATTATTTATTATAATTTATAATCCAGCTGATAAGTAACCTCTGTGCCAATTTAATTCAATTCTATTCAGTAGCCGTGGTGGCTGAGTGGTTCGAGCAGTTGATCAGAACCTGCGACGCAAAGGTCGCAAGTTCGAATCCCGCCTGTACCAATGAGTTTTTCTGAACTTAAGTACAGTGATTAGTCACACCACGAGCTTTACGGTGAAGGAAAACATCGAGAGGAAACCTGCATACGTCTGAGAAGAAATTCAAAGGCGTATGTATAGTCGTGCTTGAGTAACGGCGATGGACTCGCCATCTGTCACGTTGGCACCTAATATACCTCTGGCGGAAAGTGGGTGTGTGGGTATTACCTATACACCTCTGCCTACCCCTTCGGGGACCTTTGTGGGAAGGCGTGAGGATATATTATATTATATATATATATT
Source organism: Drepana arcuata (assembly GCA_016069955.1). NCBI lineage: Eukaryota > Metazoa > Arthropoda > Insecta > Lepidoptera > Drepanidae > Drepana > Drepana arcuata. The sequence continues at coordinate 151,895 of JACCPG010003062.1, read as the reverse complement.
ATTATTATTATACTATTCAGTAGTTTTTGCGTGGAAGAGGAAGGCACGTACACACAAACTGTAGCAATTATAATATTCGTAAGGTATATATCTATTTGAATAGGGTCGACAAATGGGTTCAAAGGACAGTTGAAATATTGTCCTTTTTATCATAGATAAGTCTTAGTGGTCATCGGTCATGGATCGTGATGGATCTATAAAAGTGACCGCAGCCGCCTAAAGTCATTCGCATTCAGAGCGCAAGGGGCGAGGGCTGCGAGTGGATCTGTGTGTCGATGTGTGGTTTCATTTTGCGGATAATTTTAGCCTATTTCCAGAAAAGAGGGAAGTTATCAATTCGCTCTTTTTGTTTTTTTTTATACCACTTGTGTGGCAAACATGCATGCGGCCCGCCTGATGGTAAACGGTTACCGCCACCTATGGACGCTTGCAACACTCGCACGTTGTCGACCCTGCAGGAATCTTTTCACACCCTTGTTGAAGAACTCCATGCTGTACTCTGCCTCAACGGGGAGTCTCATTTTTGTGTGTTGTGTACAATATCTTCGTAATAGGTTTGATAATACTTAATTTAATAGATCGGGTAAGCATACAATAGACTTAGAGACTCATCATTTCATACCAAAAAGTTTATATATCCTTATGCCTTCACATATGGGTCCCCAAGGGGTAGCCAGATGTGCGAAGTTAGTACCCACTTTTTGCCAGAATTATATTTTAGGTGACAACGTGGCGAATCTAACGCCGCAAGTTTCCTCTCGACGTTTTACTTCATTGTAGAGCTCGTGGTGTGGTTAATCACTGAACTTAAGTTAAAAAAAACGATTTGGTACAGTCGGGATTAGAATTCGTAATCTTTGTAATAATAATGTATATATAATATATCCTCAAGCCTTCCCACAAGGGTCCCCGAAGGGGTAGGCAGAGGTGTATAGGTAATACCCACACACCCACTTTCCGCCAGAGGTATATTAGGTGCCAACGTGACAGATGGCGAGTCCATCGCCGTTACTTAAGCACGACTATACATATGCCTTTGAATTTCTTCTCAGACGTATGCAGGTTTCCTCTCGGTGTTTTCCTTCATCGTAAAGCTAGTGGTGTGACTACTGTACTTAAGTTCAGAAAAACTCATTGGTACAGTCGGGATTCGAACTTGCGACCTTTGCGTCGCAGGCAACTGCTCGAACCACTCGGCCACCACGGCTCTTAACCAAACAATTTGAATATCTGTTTAACGTCGATTAGGAACGCATGGTGTTCTGTCTGTCAATAATAAAACAACGTAGAATGAATACAAATTTATGATTACCTTAATGACAATGGCCTGCTTGACCTGTGCGTATTATGAACACATTTTATCCTTGTTTTTTTTTATTTAACAAAATTGGGCTGGTCATTGACCCACAAACGTATATGGAAAACCGCAGTTTTATGGCAAAACTATATTTTAAACAGTAAATCCTGTAACAACGTTAGGGTCGGCCTAGCTATCACATATCAACTGGCCACACGCACCAGTCCACCGCACTCTTTATGGCCACACATAAAATTTTACTGTCACCTACAAACTGACTACAAAGTAGGCGAAACTGTACTATTTATTTTGGGCTACGGACAGCTCATGAAGGTTTTACGACCATCAAAGTAAGAGGGTCACATTTATGTTTTCAGAACAAAACACGAAATTTTGTTTGTCGTCTTCAACTGTAATATTAAAAATACTTTTTGTACGTGTCTTAAGACATTATGATACCAATTCAAACCAGTCAAAGTATACTTAAATTACAATTTCAACTTGGAATGGAGCTTAGACGATGAAGAGTCATTCGTTCGTGATCTATCGTTACTCGTACTCGTTATCGGTTCGTGAAGACATTCGAGAAATATGGGTGGCGGAAGCGCACGACGAGAATCTCGTCAAGATCTATTTGATCTAGGTAGTGGAACGCGAATGGATCTTGGAACGTGGTCTTCCTCTGCCTCTTCATCCACACACTTTAGCATGCATAGAAAAAGAGGTGTGAAAAGGTTCCTGCAGGGTCTGAAGCGCGGGAGCGATACCCTTGGTGTCGCAATCCCTATGGAGCGGTAGCCGCTTGTCGTCAGGCGGGCCGCATGCTTGCTTATCACTGTTTTAAAAAGCATGCAGTTAGTGGTCCTAGTTCACTATAATCTATGGATAGAAACTTGTTTGTACGAAGCCTTAGTTATTGTTAGATCAGAAAAGACAAAATAGAACTGAGATGATATTGGTTTCAATTGAGTGCCGACCTTCTCAATGTGCGGTAATGTCAGAAAGGAGATGAGGACGCCGAAGGACATGTTCGAAAGGCACAGAGTATAAAGCATAGCCTATTTATTCGTTCGCTGAAGTTCTCCACGATAAATTGAGAAGCAGCTCCCCTTAATGGCCGTGTAACTTTGGTTTAACTACTCTGTATTCAAATCACAATGGATAAAAGGGATGTGATACACACGGAGTTTTGTTGGAGGTAAACTATTTCATATTGGCACAAATAGTTTATCTGTAAATAGTGGGTTTAAGGAAAAGGAATTGTGGTGTATTATTAAAATTGTTTATTTAATCCTTCAGGAAAACGTAGAACAAATAATTAAAAAGAAAATTACGATCACAAATCATAAACCCACAAATTCCGAAGTGCCATTCCGTAGACAAAGATGGAAAATTATTTTTAAAAACAGAATTGAGGTTATGAGTGTCGAGTATTCCGTAAGATTTCTTAAACTTTAAGGGCGTCACTTCATACACTGGAATGGCACCTACATACGTCTTTTACAAAAGTGAGTGCAACACAGGAAGAAAATGCCTTCGAGTATCCAAAAATCATCGACAACCCAAAATGGCCAGCCCTATTCCTGGCCGATTTTAGTTTAACGATCAAATGTAACACGGCTACCAAAGTAAAACTTTATATTTATTGAGCTCAAGTGTTCCTCCGAAACATCCTTTAATTAACAAACTTGTTCCAACGGAGCGTCTGCCTCATAAAATGATCGCCGTTTTAAATATAGCCGGAGCGAATTAGCTGATTGCATCCATTGTTCAAGTCGTAATATGAAAATATTGCTGGTGCAACTATTCTCGTTAGCTGATAGATATAAGAAATTTGATATATAATGTGTAATCCATAATTTAATGTCAGAAGTGACAACGACAGACTACCGATCGTGACAGATCTGTAGTCTGTCGTTGACCCTCAAATACTACTTTTTACATGTTTTTGCATTATTTTCAGATTCTGGTTTCCTCACAGGCCTTTCCTTCTCCGTAAAGCTTGTAAATGGGAGATTACTGTGCATATAAATAGATATTGCTTATTGGTGAAACAGATATACAAAACGTAAGTGCGTGAAAGAAGAGGCAGAAAAAGACCACGTTTTAACTACCTAGCTTCATATCGATCGGACTCATGGAAAAAGAAACGTCAAGTTTTCGAAACGGGCGAGCGTGTATGAGCTCCCCGTTGAGGTTTTCTCTGGAGAGTACAGCATGGAGTTCTTCAAGAAGGGTGTGAAAAGATTCCTGCAGGGTCGGCAGCCCGCGAGTGATATCCCCTGGTGTTGCAAGCGTCCACAGGCGGCGGTAACCGCTTACCATCAGGCGGACCGTATGCTTGTTTGCTACCCATGTGGTATAGAAAAAAAAATAGGAATAAACTAGTGGATGTGGAGAGAAGTCGTTCTCTATTTACGCTCTTTGCCTACCGATTGAGGACATCTGGTCTTACTTTATCCACCCATCTACCAAGCGTCTTCAGAAGCTTCTATTTGGTCCTTATTGTATTTAATATGACTAATCGCATCTCCTTTGTCGGTAATTAAGTAAGAGATTATCAAGGATAGAGCCGTTCCATGCTTCGCGAACCTTGTAATCCCTACAAAGTACTGTTCGCATAAGGTTAATCCTTACTTCAAAGAGGCAGCACTCAATTTCCAAAAATCCAATCACGCACACCGTCAGCTTTGCAGCAATCCTCGTATTTACGAAATCCTCGCTTAGCTTTTGTAACAATTAAGTTTGAATGCGAGTAAAGAAACAAACGGGAGATTAAAAGTTGTGAACTCGCTTTAGAAATGAAATACAGTGATGTGGCTCCTACGCGCTAAGTTGAGCGTGTTCGTATCATGCGACGGCAAATGCCTGGCTTTGGTGGTGTGAGCCACAGGCGGTAGGGAGTTCTTATTACTTATTAATGATAACGTCGCCTTTAAACACATGTCTTACCAGACCTTAGAGTACTGCGCTTCTGAGTGCAGAGTAATTCATTGAATAAATAGTCCTGCATATCTATTTCGCTGCAATTTCTTAAGGTGGAGGTATTTGTTTCCTTTAAATCCAATGGAATTGAATGTTAGATCACATGTGCCCTTCATTCATCAGGTGTTCTTTTAGCACCATCCAGGAACATGTATATTGATGGTAAGGCCTATGGATGCGAATGCTGAGGGTAGGTCACGTGATCGAGGTGTTTATATTCCTATTTCTTTTGGCTCGAAGCTGTGATGTCATTGTATCTTCTCATAAGCTTTGTATATGAACATCTGCCAAAATTATTAATATTATTTAAGGAACAGTATGGATATTCTTGGTCCTTCCGCATTTTGTATCTTGCTCCATAACCCGAAAGTGAAACTTTCTTCGAATCATCATAATTTGGAATAAATGTTGGAATTTGTGGAGCAGCCCTCGCGCAAACTGGCACGTGACAAAATTAACAATTACCCACTACCCCGGATGCCTTGACTCTGTACCTTAAACTAAGAAGCGTGATTTGCTCTCACATGTCTCAAAATATTAGATCCTCCAGAGAGTTAAACAGAGTATTTATTTATACCTTTTTTTTATCAATATAAAATTTTCCAGTTTTTGTTCTGGCTTCGGCACGTTTGATAGTTCAGCATCTCCAATGGTACCCCGTAGAAATCATTCAAATTAATAAGAAACCCCACCTATAAAGCGTTGACACATAAGATAAATATCACGGTTTAAAAATTCGCGTATTTTTAAATTTTTACAGATGCCTTAATACGCAACGAATATTTTCAACAATTAAAAACATTGAGGGGAATCCCTCATTAATTTTACCATAGCTACATCAAGTTTGACAGCATCAAAGCCTCCGATAGGTACTCGTTACCATCTTAAAAGGTCTATAACGTTCTGAAACAAGTTTTTTCGTCGGCATAACTCAGTTGGGCCCAAGTCAATTTCGGACCCTTTGGACATTAAATTGATTCATCCGCAACTTTTAGGATTAATTAAAAGTTTCTTTTGCAAAAACATTGTAACAAAGGGTAAGATTACTCCGTTTTGTTTCACCATTGTCCTGTCTTTAAGACTTACCTGGGTAATGTTGATGGTTGGTGGAAGTAATAGCTAAACAGAGTTATTATTTTCACCAAATATCAATGTTCATTGGGTTTTCTAAGGTCCCTTTTGTAGATCAGATTTCGTGACTGATATTTTCTTCGCTACAACTACCCTATTATCCGTATTGGCAACTCCGAATTCCGAATGTAGGTACTCTCTAGTCTAGGGACTCGGCGTGATGATGTATATATGTAAATAATATTTTACATATATACATCATTAATCAGATGGCTAGTATCTTAGATTTGTAACCACTTTATGTGCTATAGTGACCTAATGCACAATTTTGAATCATTGGCCTTCATCTCATGTTTCCGTCCAAAATTGTAATCTATCCATTACATATGAACCGGTTTGGCGTCAACCCATATGTATGCGTCCTTGGCTATATTTAATATAGGTACCTACATTTGATCAACATTATCTTGATGACATAATACGTACGTAAATAATATTTTGCTTCAAATATAAACATAAATTCCGTATTCTATATTCTGCCAATTGATTAAATAACATTAGTATTGTTTTGCAGGAAATAATTTAGTTACCTACTGTGAAAAAATAATTAATACCGTACCTATTTATTTCTATAATAAGAATTTATTTGCGTTTAATTTATAGTTATAGGAACAGTATGAATGTGTTTGTTCGGTGTTATGTCAATAAGAATATATGAACACGTTTTTAGAATATAAATAGGTAACTGCGAAGGTGAAACACTGCTTGCATACTAAGTATTCATTTTATAGTCCGCCATTTTAGACGACTAGAAATTCTTAGGCGATACGACTTAATTTATAAAATGGTCCTCGTGACAGGCGGGCTGGAACATATCTCGCTCTGAGAATCAGCATTGCTATCCAGCGTGGCAATGCTGCTAGTCTTCTTGGCACGTTGCCTCGGGATACCGATTTCAGACAAATATTTTATCTGTAAGTAGTTAGTTTCAACTGTTCTTTGTAAAAGTTATTAATTGTTGTTATTGTAAATAAAGTACTATTTATAAAAAAAAACATATTTTATTATATTATATACATGTTTTGTTTTACTTGCACAAATTCAGGTATTATAAAAGCTTAAAAAAGTCCTTTTCAAAAAGCGGTACCAAAGCCTTTTAATCTCTTCTCAAACACCTACTGGTTACATTATAATGTTTCTTCCTTCACTTCTAAGCTAGTAATGTGATAAGCCGCTTAGTTAAAAGTAACGAGGTTTAAATATACATATCATCATGTTGTGTCTCTCTGGATGGGAAGAGAGAATAGCGCGCCAGCTCTATCTAAACTTTACTTTGTCGCTTCGTCCACATTCAGCAGTCGCTTCATACATGCTCGTCGGTTTCAAGTACTCTTGACGTTCCCGTCCGTGTCCGATCGATTTGATCTCACTTGGAGCGTGTTCTTCCTCTGCCTCTTCATCCATATACTTTCGCATTGTATAGTTCTCATCCTTTATATATGTCCAGACCAACGTAACTTGCCATTCTTCATCTTTACAATTACACCCTCGTTCACGCCAGTTGCTTTGCGAATCTCTATCGGAATCCTGGCATCGGAATTTAAGCCCTCTTGACCTCACTATCACAACTTTACATTGCTTGTCATCATCATCATCATTACTCTTATTATTAAATTATTACTTTCAAACTCAACCCACAAAAATATGGAAAGTTAATAACTCAGAATTAAATAGGATTTCTATTGGAAATATCGTTTCTGTGTACACAAGGCGAACGTAGACACGTTAATTTGTTTCCTCATGATATAATCCCATTACTGGTAATGGTGGGTCGGATTTCCCATATGAAGCCGTAGCACAACGGCTATGGGATCATTTGTATAATTCACCCTTCGTATAATGCACATTTGTATAATTTTTGTTCAAGATTAATGGAAATGCTCACAATATTTGGGTACTATGTTATACGCTGATTGCATTACATACATATATGCATTGGCGGTAGTGTACGGTCCAACGTGGATACGCTTTTGGCGTTCTTTTCTATAGGTACCCGACCGCCCTATGGAGGGGCGGGCGAGTTATGTGAGGTTTCTGCTCACTAAAATCCCCTCGGCAGCTGTTCTCTGTGAGTACAGGGGGCTCTGGGAACTTCTGAGGAACGCACCAGTGCCATCCTGCACTTTACCGGAGCACATCCCAGGCGCGCCTAGCTTCGCCCCTAATACCCTCGCTCTGCATTAATACCTGTGGTAATCCAGCTAATAATTTATCATTGTAACAAGTTTAATCAAATTCCGTTCAGCAGTTTTCGCGTAAAAGAGGAACAAACATACTCTTTTGCATATATCATAATATTTTTATTAACAGTACTGTTAGCATACTCGTGTATATCCGCAAACATTGATCTTATTTTTGAAATAATTAAATTTCCATGTAAAAGAAAAAAGTATGAAATAAATATTTAAACCGTGGTGGCCGAGTGCTTCGAGCAGTTGCCTGCGACGCAAAGGTCGCAAGTTCGATTCCCGCCTGTACCAATGAGTTTTTCTGAACTTAAGTACAGTGATTAGTCACACCACGAGCTTTACGGTGAAGGAAAACATCGAGAGGAAACCTGCATACGTCTGAGAAGAAATTCAAATGCATATGTATAGTCGTGCTCGAGTAACGGCGATGGACTCGCCATCTGTCACGTTGGCACCTAATATACCTCTGGCGGAAAGTGGGTGTGTGGGTATTACCTATACACCTCTGCCTACCCCTTCGGGGACCCTTGTGGGAAGGCGTGAGGATATATTATTATTATATTTATATTATATTATATTATTATTTAAATATTTAAAATGTGCAACGAGCTCCATAGCTAGCATATTTACAGTTAACACAGGTTTTTAATGAATTAGTTTGGTACTGATGTATCCGCTAATATCTGGCTAGATTACCTCAGACAATCTCTGTAGTGTTGTGCCACCCACAGTAGGAGACCAGCATCCCTGGCGCCACGCACACATACATTAACATACAAACGAGCGGACGGACTGGCGGACAGACGTGTTCTTGTTTTAATGCCGTGAGGGGTTCCGTACACTTTAATTGCCGCTCGAGGTTTTTACCATAAAATTATAATAATATGTATAAGATTTAACTCCTGAAACCCTTCAGGAGTTTAATAAAAGTATTTTTGCCTAAGTTTTCATATGTTCGTTTCTTTAATTTAATATATTCTAGTATTCGTTATTTATACATATGTACATGTATGTATGTATGTGGTTATGTATAAATATACTAGCTGGCCCGCCCAGCTTCTATTGGTTGAATAAGATATATTTTAGATGCCAACGTGGCAGATGTACTCCGCCATCTTTTATATTTTATAAAGAGACTATTTAGCAATATTATCAATTTAACTATAAATGTACAACATTTGACAAAAAAATTGTTTTATATTTTATAATTTAGCGACGAACTCCCACCTCTAAGATGGCCGTGAGCCCATGGTCGTTGAGCGTCAAAATTTAACAACGTTATGCATGCACGCATTGGCCTCAACTAAACATATGCGAGGTCTATATACAGTTTATTATACATACGCATATTAAACATTCATACAACATTAATGCTATTATATATTTGCTCGCTAAAAGTATATTTCTGTCCATTTACAGACAAAAATACGTGTTGATTGATATTAATTATGGTGTAACAATCATGATTCTTTACGTTAACCAAAAAAAGCCGTGGTGGCCGAGTGGTTCGAGTAGCCTGCGACACAAAGATCGCAAGTTCGAATCCCAACTGTACCAATGAGTTTTTCGGAACTTAAGTACAGTGATTAGTCACACCACGAGCATTACGGTGGAGGAAAACATCGAGAGAGAAACCTGCATACGTCTGAGAAGAAATTCAAAGGCGTATGTATAGTAATGCTTGAGTAACGGCGATGGACTCGCCATCTGTCACGATGGCACCTATAATATATCTCTGGCGGATAAGTGGGTGTGTGGGTACACACCTCTGCCTATTCCCCTTTAAGACATTGGATATTGGAAAAATGTCATGCATAGATATCATCACCGGGTAGGTAGGCAGAGAGAGTAGACAGCTAGCTAGCTTTTGAACATTCTTGACGTTACCATCGTTGAGTATTCGAACGATTTCAACTTGGCAGAATGTTGTCATCCTTTAAATATCACGTATATAAATAGAACTGAACACTTAATGTCCTATAACATAAATCATCAGCTTATTCGTAATTCCAAAGGCTGTTCATTAATTTTAATTAAACCTCTACTAAATTCTACTACTATTAAACTGTATGTATAATGTTCCAATAACATCCCAACTCATACAAAGTGAGGTTCCCTTACCAATTTATGGTAAAATATACTCTTTAATTAAGGCAGCGGTTGCTCGGCCCGGGGAAATTTCCCCGGGGTATGTCAAAAAATTACCCACTTTTGAATACATTATTTACCAGCGAAGTATGGCAATAACTTATAACTTTACTACCCTTTCACTTGGAGTAATATCGTTTGGTTGAGTTAATTGTCAACTGACGAAAAGTCATGACGCGGTCTTTGACTAAAGTTCAAACTGTTTGTTGCCTTACCGACATGATCTATCTACCGGAGCCCTGCGGTTTTGCCTGCGTTCAATTTAATTAATCTCCTTCCTTGGGCAGTCGCATAGTAAATAAATAAATACCTTGACAATTCCACACAAATTGTCATCATCATCATACATATTATCACGCCGAGTCCCTAACGGGGTAGGCAGAGAGTATAGAGCGCCAGTTTACTCTAGACTTACATACCTCTTTCACTTCGTCTACATTCATCAGTCTCTTCACACATGCTCGTCGGTTGCTCTCTCCGTCTATTGTTCCGAATTTCCATGCAATTTTCACCAAAATAAGGAATAATTCATGAGGAAAGTTTAAGAGTCTAATTTAATAATATTTTATGTAAATTGGTTGAAATATGGTGCTAATTATTAAACATTGCGGAAATAAGTTAATCCTTTATATATATAATCATTTATATAACCGAGCGGAGCCAGGGTGCTAGTATGCTAAATGTGTATAAATATAATTGGAGTACAAATCCACAGATTCCTAAAGCGTGTGGTGAGGTTGATGAGGTGAGGACCTTTGAGACGTATCAAATTAACTATACTATAGATAGGAATGGGCCGCCACCTTTGCAAGTCCTTTGTAGATTCCGCCTGCGTTTGACCGGTATATAGACATAGGCCGGGAGCTCAGTGCCTTATCTTAATATCAATTAATTTAAGAAGGGTGTGAACAGATGTCTTCCGGATCGGTGCTGCAAGCATCCATAGGCGGGGGTTATCACTGTATTTAAGTTCAGAAAAACTCATTGGTACAGTCGGGATTCGAACTTGCAATCATTGTGTTGTAGGTAACTACTCGAACCACTCTGCCACCACGGCTCTAATTTTATTTTTAATTATTATATTGTGAATAAAAATAGAATAACTGATATATTATAATTATGTTTATGGTGCCGTGGTGGCAGTGTGGTACTAGTAGCACACCTTTGCCTACCCCTTCGAAGCTCTTGTGGGAACGCGTGAAGATATATTCAGATCCTAACGGGACGAGTATCCCTCGCGGTTTCTCAAGCACGACTATACATACGTCTTTGAATTTATTCTCAAACGTATGCAGGTTTACTCTCGACGTTTTTCTTCACCATAAAGCTCGTGAATTACTACTGAAATTTATTGTGGAACACACTCTTTGATACAGTCAGGTTCTGAACTTGCAATCTTCAAACACCCGGAAACTACACGACTCTTAATGAGTTGATTACATGTACTAATGTCACTACTAATGTCACTACTAATGTCACTACTAATGTCACTACTAATGTCACTACTAATGTCACTACTAATATCACTACTAACATCACTACTAATATCACTACTAACGTCACTACTAATGTCACTACTAACATCACTACTAATATCACTACTAATATCACTACTAATATCACTACTAACGTCACTACTAATGTCACTACTAATGTCACTACTAATGTCACTACTAATATCACTACTAATGTCACTACTAATGTCACTACTAATGTCACCACTAATGTCACTACTAATGTCACTACTAATGTCACTACTAATGTCAATGTCACTTGAATTGTCAGCAATAAGATTCAACTGGCAATAGGTATATGCCATTGCTATTAATTTCCTTGCATTTGGTATGCCATTCTATACCCAGATGGTGATAATGCATTTGGCTCCATGTCTAATAGAAGCTAGCCTGTAAATGAATATTCGCCGACAGTAGTCGGTAAGGAGTCATGCGTATGCGCAGCGCACCTAACAATGGCCGCATTGACATGCACCTGACCGCCTCTTTGATCGGCTTATGCAATATGCCTTATTGGGACCCTGATGTTACTCTGTTGCCGGGTCGGGTGTTCCAACATATTAATACAATCCAATATATCTACTAGAAACTAACTACGCCTTGCGATTTCACTCGAGAAGATTCGTTTTTTTTTGTAATCATTTAAAAAAATACTCATTGGTACAGTCGGGATACGAACTTGACTACTTAATCGACTGAAGAGGTGTGAAGTGGGGTGATGGCGTCGTGCTAACAGCTTAATGGACGAACGAGTTCCATTCTACCAGGACAACCTTATGAAGTTCTAGAAACTTTAGTCACCGCAGGAACAATAACCTGGAAGAATTTCTTCTGCAGCATATATCTGAGTATGAGTTCACATAGCAGCAATATCTTGCTTGTAAGCATGTTGTTCACGATGGTCGAACACGATAGAATTGAACTGGTTTCAAAGGACATTGACCCGTAGTTGTTAGAATAATAAAGCGGTCCATTTTAGGAACTTGTGCAGAGAGCAGAAATTATTATAAATAATAACTATTAAAACGGAATCGGAATTACATACATACATACATACATATCATCACGCCAAGTCCCTAACGGGGTAGGCAGAGAGTATAGAGCGCCAGTTCTCTCTAGACTTACATACCTCTTTCGCTTCGTCCACATTCATCAGTCTCTTCATACATGCTCGTCGGTTTCGAGTACTCTTAACGTTCCCGTCCTTCAGAGTCCGATCTATTTGATCCAGGTAGTTGGTAGTTGGAATCGGAATTATAGACTTTATTATATGTTTTAGCGTAAGATTAGCTTAAGATATCTAAAATCTAAATTCGAAAATTCCAGTAAAATGTGCGGTGGCCGAGTTGGTCGAGCTGTCTGCATGCGACGCAAAGGTTGCAAGTTTGAATCCCGACTGTACCAATGAACATTGATTAATCACACCACGAGCTTTAGAGTGTAGGAAAACAACAAAGGCTTGTATAGGCTATTTATATACAGAGAACCAGCGACGTATTCGGCCTTACCCACGTTGGCACCTAAATATTTATATACAGAGAATCAGCGATGTATTCGGCCTTACCCACGTTGGCACCTAAATATTTATATACAGAGAATTAGCGATGTATTCGGCCTTACCCACGTTGGCACCTAAATATTTATATACAGAGAATCAGCGATGTATTCGGCCTTACCCACGTTGGCACCTAAATATTTATATACAGAGAATTAGCGATGTATTCGGCCTTACCCACGTTGGCACCTAAATATTTATATACAGAGAATCAGCGATGTATTCGGCCTTACCCACGTTGGCACCTAAATATTTATATACAGAGAATCAGCGATGTATTTGGCCTTACCCACGTTGGCACCTAAATATTTATATACAGAGAATTAGCGATGTATTCGGCCTTACCCACGTTGGCACCTAAATATTAATATACAGAGAATCAGCGACGTATTCGGCCTTACCCACGTTGGCACCTAAATATTTATATACAGAGAATCAGCGATGTATTCGGCCTTACCCACGTTGGCACCTAAATATTTATATAGGTACAGAGAATCAGCGATGTATTCGGCCTTACCCACGTTGGCACCTAAATATTTATATACAGAGAATCAGCGATGTATTCGCCTTACCCACGTTGGCAACTAAATATTTATATACAGAGAATCAGCCATGTATTCGGCCTTACCCACGTTGGCACCTAAATATTTATACACAGAGAATCAGCGATGTATTCGGCCTTACCCACGTTGGCACCTAAATATGTATATACAGAGAATTAGCGATGTATTCGGCCTTACCCACGTTGGCACCTAAATATTTATATACAGAGAATCAGCGATGTATTCGGCCTTACCCACGTTGGCACCTAAATATTTATATACAGAGAATCAGCGATGTATTCGGCCTTACCCACGTTGGCACCTAAATATTTCCGGCATAGAGAGGAAAAAAAAATATGAATTTTTGAAAATTGTTATTCTATTAAAATTTGTATTTAAAATACGCGAAAAAAATATTGAAGGCCATTACAAGGACGTATTGCACAGAGTTTGCACAGAGAAGACAGCATAATTCTGACAGTTAATCGTATTTATAATGCCGGCCTAAAACTACGAATTGCCCAACGCCCTCCAAAATAGGTTTCCTTTGTTCTGCGAGTGTCAGCAGTACCACCTACAAAGCGCTTTCTCGCTTCTTTTAGCATTCAATGCGCGTGCTCCAGCCGAGCGCGGTTTATGAACAAGCGACGAAAGCGGCTTCAAAATCTATTGTTACACATCGCGCATCGTGCTATTAATGTTTTAGTTACTTGAATGCTTATGAGCCTTCTTGTTGTTGGTTTGGTTCAATTGCCTTATAAAAATCCTCAAAGGCTGTGAGCACTTCAAATGGTTACATTATAATGTAATTATTTTATTGGGTACAATTTTTTTTTGTATCAATAGCCACACTGTTGGACAACCGGACAGTTACTTATTGGCGTGATGTACATAAATACTTTTTTTCTCACATAACACAAACTAGTTGTACCCCTCAGTTTCACCCGCTTAATTATGTAGTTGCATGGATGACAATTGCCTTAAAAAATTACTAGCACGTAAAATGAAATACATCCTAAAAGCGGTTTATATACCAAAAGAGTTCAATCGGTGCAGAACTTTTCGAGTTTTTGCGTAAACATACCTACCTAATTCATATATTTGTATTGTATGTATATATTATGTATAATAAAGATATCTGCACGCCTTCCCACAACAATCCCCAATAGGGTAAGCTCTAAGTAAGTTTCTGGAATATATAGCTTTATTGCAGAGCCACGAGTAGTCTCAACAGATTGTCCTTCGAGGTCATATAACAATGACCACACACACACACTCACACTGACACACACTTGGCAAGCTATAAAACGCTATACGGGCACTAAACACAAATAAACTTAATTAAAAAAGAATACCCAATGCAAATAAAACAAAACTATATTATTTTATTCTTATAAAACAATCAACATTTAAATTTGTTCTTTAACAAACACTTATTATATTATTACTTATTAATACAAATATTTATTATATAATAATATATCCTCACGCCTTCCCACAAGGGTCCCCGAAGGGGTAGGCTGAGGTATCTAGGTAATACCCACACACCCACTTTCCGCCAGAGGTATATTAGGTGCCAACGTGACAGATGGCGAGTCCATCGCCGTTACTCAAGCACGACTATACATACGCCTTTGAATTTATTCTCAGACGTATGCAGGTTTCCTCTCGATGTTTTCCTTTAAGTTTAGAAAAACTCATTGGTACAGTCGGGATTCGAACTTGCGATCTTTGTGTTGCAGGCAACTGCTCGAACCACTCGGCCACCACGGCGCTTATATTATTATTAGTATCATATTTGTTTTTATTAATTTGTGAAGTTCTCATTGCTTTGCAGTTACTAGATGCCAATAAATAAATACATATACCTGCCTAAGTAAGCCTTTTTTTTTATTCATCACGCCATCACATGCATACGTATGTAAGTCATTACTCCTAGGGACAATGATCCAAAAATTAATTTAGTCCCAAACTAAACAAGTATGCAGTTTGGTGTTTGCTTACACTAAACATCGTTAGACATTTTAATAGGTAAGTTTAAACTTAATTTATTATGCATACATTATGTCGATTATGCAGAGTTGTAAATTTCGCTAATTATTCAATTAAATGGAGCCTGTTTTGGTAATCGGCTATTTCTCAAAACTTGTCAAACCCCATTCACAAATCTAGACCTGGAATTGAGGGCCCCCGTTTGAAGTCGGTTGATAAACATATTCTGTGATTTGTAAACCAGTGCACACGAAACATAACAAATGATAAAGTTCTAAGCTTTAAGTAATAATGGTTAAACTTGGCAATCTAAGCTTTAAACAGAATCTTAGAAAATAGGCTCAAATATACCAAAGACAACGAAATGACCCAAATAAAAATATATTTTTGTTTTTAACATTCTAAGTTGAGTAAATTACCTTTCTAATAATGTTTTCATTTTCCTATCTTTGAATCTATTTGTTTCATGAGGATGTTTTTACAATATGCCATAACTACCAGAAGACGACTATTCTATTTTCAGAGACACTTGTATATGAAGGGTCTGATGTCTGAAGTGTGAAACAAATGAAGTTTTTTTTTTTACAACAAGAGTGGCAAACAAGCATACGGCCCACCTGGGAAACGGTTACCGTAGCCTATTTACGCTCACGATACCGAAGTATCACTTGCGGGTTGCCACTCTGCGTTCGGAGAGTTATTAGTGTGTTGGCAGTATAAGGTTTAATCCCTCTGCTTCCAACACAATGTAACAATCCTCCCCCTCCCCAAGGAGCTCATTACTGGAAACCTTATTCACCACGTAGGAACACAACACAATAAATTGTGTTATTTGGCTACGGACTTCTATAAGGTGGAGGTCCTGCCCCAGTCGGGCAGCTCTAAATTCGAACGGGAAACCCGTTATGCCCTACCTCTCTTAAGATTGGAGTATAGAGAGAACTGGCGGTCCACCCTCTTTGCCTGCCCCGTGAGGAATTCTGCGTGATGGGTATGTAATCTAGGCCGTGGTGGCCGAGAGGTTCGAGTAGTTGCCTGCAAATTGCAATACAGATTGCAAATTTAAATCCCGACAGTACGGATGAGTTTCAGTACGTAACGAACAGTGATTAATCACACCACTAGCTTTACGGTGAAGAAAATCATCGAGAGGAAACCAAACCTGCATATGCTTGAGGAGGAGGAATTCAAAGGCGTATGTACAGTCCTGCTTGACTTACGGCACCCAAAATGTAACTCTGGCGGAAAGTGGGTGGGTGGGACGACTTATACACCCCTTCGGGGACCTTTATGGGAAAGCATGGGGATGTTTTATGTTTAATTTATATTCATGTAAGAGTATATATTTACTTTGTACGTTCAAAAGGAAACATTTGAGCTTGAGACGGACCCACCTCTCTCCGCACTCAGCGGAAAGGTTTTAGCATAAAGCTAAGATTTTATGTCCCTTTCAAAGTACATGGAATAGTAGCCTTTACAAGACCCTCGCAAAGTGGATGGGTGTTACTATTTTCGGCCTTTATTTATGTACTTTAGGTATTTGCTCGCGAATCAAGTCCATCTAAGAAATAAAGTCTATTTATTTAAAAAAACAGGAATGTTGATTCAGCAGAATTCGTTTCTATAAGATGGATTTTAATATATATAATAATATAATATATCCTCACGCCTTCCCACAAGGGTCCCCGAAGGGGTAGGCAGAGGTGTATAGGTAATACCCACACACCCACTTTCCGCCAGAGGTATTAGTTGCCAACGTGACAGATGGCGAGTCCATCGCCGTTACTCAAGCACGACTGTACATACGCCTTTGAATTTCTTCTCAGACGTATGCAGGTTTCCTATCGATGTTTTCCTTCACCGTAAAGCTCGTGGTGAGACTAATCACTGTACTTAAGTTCAGAAAAACTCATTGGTACAGTCGGGATTCTTGCGTCGCAGGCAACTGCTCGAACCACTCGGCCACCACGGCTATAGTTTGGATTATTTTTATTTATTTTATTTATTTATTTATTTATTACATATCAACATACATCTACCATAACAGAATACCCTAATGCGGGGATATCGGGGAACCTTGTGGGGATCCGTGAGGATAAGGTTCCCCGATGGGTTAGACAAGTGTTCTTTCATAGTCTTTGAATTACTTCTCAAACGTATGCAGGTTTCCTCTCGATGTTTTCGTTCACCGTAAAGCTCGTGGTGTAACTATAAATATATATATATATATATATATACATATAGTAAACATTCGATAATTTTGATGGTACTGTTTTAATTAGCTTTTGCTCTATGAGCATAGTTGAAGCGTGCGATTAAGGAATGCATTATATCGTTTCTTTCAATGACGTTTAATTATAATATTATCGCGACTTCTTGTTTAAACGAACAATAAAATAATAAAAACTAATCTCTCTACAATTATAACAGACCATTGGCAACGTGAATGATAATTCGTTTTCTCGTAGAGCCAGTGCTCTATCGAACGCAGTCAATATTCGAAAGGTCGTAGGTTCGAGAGTCTCTCGAGAGAAAGCTGACAGCTAATAGCGCACAGAAAGTTTTTGAATATATATTGCATAATGCAATAATACCCAAGTATCTATCTGTTGTTGTGAAGGTGAAATGATATTAAGAACAGACTGGCCAGTCCTCTCTGTCTGTCATCTGTCATCTAAAACGTATCCACAACGACAAATATGATAAAACGAAAAGTATGTGTATCTCTGGCGGAAAGTGGGTGTGTGGGTATTACCTATACACCTCTGCCTACCCCTTCGGGGACCCTTGTGGGAAGGCGTGAGGATATGTACATACATACATGAAAAGCCGTGGTGGTCCAGTGGTTTGAGAAGTTGCCCGCGAGGTGTGTGGGCATTACCTATACACCTCTGCCTACCCCTTTGGGGACCCTTGGGGGAATGCGTGAGAATTATTACATACATGGTATATTTGTGCTAAATCTCACGATTTTTATACGAATTTTGCCCAGAATTTGTAAAAAAATATTTCGTACTACAATACACGTGTAGCTTTGCTTGCTAACAACAATATTTCACATCCAAACCGTTATTTAAACTTTTTTAAAGTAGCACTTCTGTGCTTGGTATATTTCCGAAGCTTGCGCACATTCGCACGAAGCTGAGAAGTGTAGCGCAAATATGGCGCTCCCGACCGCTCCGAAGGCTAAAAATAATAATAAACTACTTATTATGTATGCTAACTGCTTTGTTTGTCTCAAATGGATGACGTAGCTCCCACTTCAATGTATGCCCATCGCAATAGCGTACAAGCTGAGAAGACGTTTAAGAGAGGTAGGCCATAACGGGTTTCCCGTTCGAATTTGGAGCTGCCCGACTGGGGCAGGACCTCCACCTTATAGAAGTCTGTAGCCAAATAACACAATTTATTGTGTTGTGTTCCTACGCGATGAATAAGGTTTCCAGTAATGAGCTCCTTGGGGTGGGGGGAGGATTGTTACATTGTGTTGGAAGCAGAGGGATTAAACCCATTATGCTGCAAACACACTATAACTCGCCGAACACAGAGTGGCAACGCGCAAGTGATACTTCGGTATCGTGAGCGTAAATAGGCTACGGTAACCGTTTCCCATCAGGTGGGCCGTAAGCTTGTTTGCCACTTGCAGTATAAAAAAAAAAGTCGTCAGGCAAACGGTCTACACATATTATTTTCGTACCACAATTTTAAGTACA
This sequence comes from Drepana arcuata, assembly GCA_016069955.1. Lineage (NCBI taxonomy): Eukaryota > Metazoa > Arthropoda > Insecta > Lepidoptera > Drepanidae > Drepana > Drepana arcuata. Next base: position 132,829 of record JACCPG010003062.1, on the reverse strand, counting down.
TACGCCTCAGGCCTCATTGGGTAGGTAGAGAGAATAGAGCGCTAATTCTCTCTACACTTTCAGACTTAAATCAAAGTATTTTATTACACATAGGCCTAGATGTGCACTTATAAAACGTCGAAAAAGGTTCGGATTGGTCGCTTCCATGGAAGAACCGGCATGAAACCACCTGTCTTATCAGTCTCTTCATACATGCTCGCTGGTTTCGAGTACCCTAGAAGTAAGTGGGAACGTGGCCTTCCTCTGCCTCTTCTTGCACACACTTTCGCTTTGTATATCTGTTTCGTCAACCTTTCTTCACTCTTCGTTTCTATGTGTCCAAACGAATGTAACATGCTCTTCTTCATCTTTACAATCACACCTGTTGCTTTTCAAATCTCATACATACATACATATCATCACGCCGAGTCCCAACGGGGTAGGCAGTGAGTATTGAGCGCCAGTTCTCTCTAGACTTACATACATCTTTCACTTCGTCCACATTCATCAGTCTCTTCATAAATGCTCGTCGGTTTCGAGTACTCTTAAAAATACTCTTTCAAATCTCTTTATGGCGAATTCAATCTAGCATCGTTACGCCGCACAGGTAGTACCCATACATCCACTTTTTGCCAGAGATATATTTTAGGTGCCAACGTGACAGATGGCGTGTCCATCACTATACATGCGTGTTTGAATTTCTACCCAAACGTATGCAGGTTTCCTTTCGATGTTTTCCATCACCGTTAAGCTCGTGGTGTGACTAATCACTGTACTTAAGTTCTGAAAAAGTATTACATAGTATAGCCGGGATTCGAACTTGCAATCTTTATGTTAATACTCGAACCACTCGGCCACCACGGCGAAAATATCAAAATAAATAAATAGCAGTTACAAATTGACCAGTTCTTTTCATGGCCCAACCAGACTGGATAAGGTTCGTATATTTTAACATGTCTTATGGATTTGTCTCGCGTTCGAATGCAATATGAATTTAAAATCTTTGGCGTAAGCTAGTGTCGTTCCGGTGACTTCATCTATGCACAAGATTTTTATTACGAGGGAACAGTAATATAAGGCATACTTGATAATTAGTGGATGTATGTAAGTACATGTAGATCTTCATGCCTTGCCACCAGGGTCACCGAAGAGGTTAGCATCGGTGTATAGGTAACTATCTGCCAGACATATATTTTAGGTGCCAACGTGACAGATGGCGAGTCCATCGCCGTTACTCAAGCACGACTATACATACGCCTTTGAATTTCTTCTCAGACGTATGCAGGTTTCCTTTCGATGTTTTCCTTCTGGCTAATCACTGTACTTAGGTTCAGAAAAACTCATTGGTAAGGTCGGGATTCGAACTTGCGACCTTTGCGTCGCAGGCAACTGCTCGAACCACTTGGCCACCACGGCTTTGAGAAACCAGCCATTTGACTGTCCTTATGTGCTCCTCATGCCTCCCGCTAGTTGCTTAACGTCGTCTCACTATAACATGCGAGTTTATTTTGGTGTCGCTTAATTATGGACTGCACTCACACTGTACTGTCCCGAGACAAATGCCGTGGTGGATGAGCCTGCAACACTAAAATTGCAAGTACGAATCCCGACTGCACTAATGAGGTTTCTTGACCTTAAGTACAGTGATTATGAGTTTTCCAGTGAAGGAAAACATCGGGAGGAAACCTGCATTCGTTTGAGAAGTTCAAAGACGTATGCATAGTCATGCTTTAGTAACGACGATGGACTCGTCACCTGTCACGTTGGCACCTAAGTATATATCTGGCGGAATGTGGGTGGGTATTACCTGCACACCTCTCTTGTACCTCAAAATGTGAGGTACATAGTGTTGTTTCCCGTCAATCCTGCTAAATATTATAATGGCGAAAGTTTGTGAGGATTTTTGTCACTGAATCTCTCAGAACGATGCAATTAGGCGCAGAGATAGATATTATAACCTGGACATTATGTTATATACCATAAACAAAAATTCAAATATCTACGTTGTAACTTCAATGTTCCTCCTCCAAACATTACCCAAAAATTGTGACAGCGACCACGTGATAAGTGATGTGTCTATGCTGGGCCGTTTATATACAGAATCATACTCCAGAATTCGTTTACAAATATTTATCAGAATAACTACGATTAGAAAGTTGTCGAACCCTTACAGTTCGGTGTAATAGGCGGTCATGTATAAAAAGAGACACGCGTATTTCGGATGTTGTCGACGTTAATTGCTTTCATTATTTATGTTATGTGGTACCAACGGGACAGCTTACCAAGTTACATCTTATGAAATTAATTCGTTGTTTCGTGATCTATAAATGTAGTACAGGGCTTTGGCAGCAATGAGCGTATGACTTGCTCGTTGGTTCGGCATGATTAGCTTCGTGAGGTAACCTGCATACGTTTGAGAAGAGAGTAAAGGCATATGTATAGTCGCGCTTGTAAAACGGCGAGAATCATATGTCTTTCCTTGCAGGTTCCTTCACCGTAAAGCTTGAGGCGTGACTAACCGCAAAAGCTCAAAAAATTCATTGTAAAATCGCGATTCGAAATTGCAATGTCTACGACTCAATGGTAAAGTATTGGAGCTTAATTAAACTTATTTATTTCACGTAATTGTATTCGTAGATTATAATCTGTACATGTGACCTACATATTGCTGAAATATTCTCTAATATATCCTTATTGTGTTGAAGTTATCAAACAGTCAATTATTTATAGTAACCGCTTATTCCATGTGTTTATTTGCGATATTCGCGTATTTGATGGTTGCACGAAGAAGGAAGTGTATCGACAACAAACGGGTAATTATAGTTTCCGCAAAATTAATAATATTTATAACAACTATATTTGACCTAGTTTAATTCATACCTACTGTTCTGTGGTGGCGTTATCTAACTTAGTGTGTGTATTATAGCTAATTAATAATTACTTTTGAGCCGTAACGCTAACATTCTGAGTTATTCTGAGCTTAAGTTGATTAAACTCTCCACAAGTTTTAAGGTAATAGAAAACTACATCCCAAACGTATGCAGGCTTTCGAGAGGAAACCTGCATTCGTTTGAGAAAAAATTCAAAGACGTAATTAGGTAATGTCGTGCTTGAGAAACGACGATGGACTTGCTATCTGTCTCTTTGGCACCTAAACATATCTATATAGAAAAAGGGTGAGTTTTACTCCTGCCTCTACTCCTTCGGGCACCGTTGTGGGAACGCCTGCGACTTCGTTGACAACGAAAGCACATCAAATATCGCCACCTGATTTATAAACAATAAAACGGCTGGACCGATTTTAATGAAATTTTCTGTGTGTCTTCAGGTGGATTCGAAATTTTAGATTCACAATTGGACCCGACTCGCTGCGATCGTGTTTCAGGAAATGATACTTTTTCACACGGGCGAAGCTAGGCGGGACAGCTAGTATAAAATAATTAAAGCTTATATAATATTAATGTACACACAAACATTCCAAATACTAGAAATTCGTAAAAGTAAATATATTTTGATGAAATCGATTTACGTAGGCTTAACTTGGTCGAAGTATATATTTACCGGCACATGACAACCGTTTAATCGGTTTCGTTTTAAGGTACATCACTAGTTAGTTGGCTTCTTACGAGAACACATTACTGGATAATCGCTGCTTCGGATTAACCGAGTTGCTTAATCGATTAGCAGACTAGTGGTCCCTTATGTCCGCCCGAGAACGGCTAAGTTTAATTCTAATTGAAGATTATATCCTTGTTTAATCTACTTATTGGAATACAATTTAGAAGTCGATTCATGCTTATATCTACGTGGCCAGTAATCAAGAGGCCCGCCCAATGGAAAGATGTTAGCGTAGAACATTCAGTGCAAGAATACTGTACGTATAGCACATACATATATGCATGAATAACATAAGTATATCTCATATATAGGTGCAAGAAATACCAAAAGAGTATTTCATCTAAAGGTGCAAGAATACCAGAGGTATATCTCATATGTAGGTGCAAGAATACCTTAAGTATAGCTCATATGTAGGTGCAAGAAATACCAAAAGAGTATTTCATCTAAAGGTGCAAGAATACCAGAGGTATATCTCATATGTAGGTGCAAGAATACCTTATGTATAGCTCATATGTAGGTGCAAGAATACCTTAAGTATATCTCATAGATACCAACGGTCTATCTCTCTTTCCCATCTTATGATGATGATAATATCTCTTGTTTTGGTGTATGAATATAACAACTTTATAGCGCTTTTTTTAGACTTAGGTTGGATCTATCTATAGACCTGCCGCGTGAGCATCCAATAGATACTGTATTCGGTTCAGATATAAATTTTTAAAAGTATTACAAATGATAATTCAGTAAACATGGACTATATACAAAGACAAAGCAGATATGGAAGTACCCAGTGACTACACGTGGCGAAAACATATAATAATGACACTAATGCGCTTTGAAATTGTAATAGACATTGTCGTTAGCTCACTATGGCGGGTTTAATTTGTATTACCCCATTGAACGGTGCCATACAAGCCTTACGACATACATGCAACTATATGTGTCTGTGTGCAGCTCAGCTGATGTTTGTTGTTTAGAAGCGAGACCTCGAGCGCGGGGCAACGACCGCGCCATAGACTATTTAGGTCCCGCACGGATACGAGAAAGGGAGTCTCTCTAGTCATGTACAGAAGTGCCTACGTGTATGTATGACAATATGGTGTATACATTGTATGTTCTATATTCTAAGGTATAACTATAATTTAGATTTTTATAAAATATCTTAATTCGTTTCCTCGCAGGTTTGGAGTTAGAGTTACATTCGTTGCCAACGAGCCAAATGTTTGCAGGTTTTCTCTCGATGTTTTTCTTTACCGTAAAGATCGTGGTGTTGCTAATCAGTGTTGTATATCCTGAAAATATAAACGAACTAGATGTGCCCGCGGTTTTTGTAATAAATCAACCTTATTTAATATGTAAATGCGGTAACAAGAATATCGCTCAACTATTCTGGCGTGATTACAAACTAGTAGCAAAACATAAATCCTCACAGAGTTATTTTGATAAGAGTAGGATGTCGACTATATATGTTTTATATATACAAAAAAAGGCTGTAATTATTAATGTTTTATTGACAAGACAAAAAAAAATAGGCAAATTAAAACGCTACTGTGAAAATGCAGTTCTGTATCGTTAATCTGTGTGCCTAGCAACAAGGCGGGGTAGCGCGGTAGTTGGTTGCGCAAGTCACCGGTTCGAATCCATCCAAGGCTTGCCATTACTATAAGCAACATATTGTACCAGCCGACGATATCGAGCCGTCGTATAAAGGGGCTTTGTTTGGTGGAACATGTTTGGTATAAGCTAAAGGTTATTGATAACTACGATTTTGATTTATTTGTGGAGATAATGACTGGCAGTATAGTGGAGGTGGTTTACTTTTGATTAGTACACACCCGAGCTTTGTAAGCTCCATTGTTCCCAAACAATTGCCGATTGATTGTAATTTCGAAAGCTCATGTGGTTCAACTCACGTCTATTTAGGTATTCTATTAATAATATACTTCTCATCAGAATAATCTTAATACCCTGTTAGTATATCAAATGTCGTTTGACATATATTTGACATATATCTTAATATATATAAATCACGTGTCACGTTGTTTGTCCGTCATGGACTCCTAAACTATTTAACCGATTTCAATCAAATTTGCACACCGTGTGCAGTTTGATCCAACTTAAAAGGCAGGATAGCTTACATCACAATGGGACCCGATAGATGGCGCTACGATAGTGTTTCAGGAAATTATACTTTTTCACCCGGGCGAAGCTGGGCGGGCAGCTAGTTCTTATATATGTATACAGATTTTTCTGATATACTTTACGAAGCATAAACTTGCAAGGAGTTCGAATCGATTTTTCTGATGAGAAGCGTATTTATACGTGTGCCATGTAGTGAGGATGCTTGTTACTCAATCACACAAGAACGGCTGGATGGATTTTGATGGAACTTGGCACAAAGATAGATTATAAGCTGAATTCATATACATGTTTAATGAAAAACACAAATCGAATGCGGGAGCTAGTATTATACAATCTGGATCATGGTCGGTCGTGTGTAGTTTATTTTATGTGCATTATACTATTAAATATTGCATCAGAGAAGCGGACTAGAGCTTTACTCTTAAATTAATGAGGCTGATGAAAGGGAAAATCAATAAATAGTACTAAATAATTGGAGAAAGATCGAGTGATAGGCGATTTAAGTAAATGGAGCAGATCGTTCCAATTACGAACCCCAATATACAAAGCAGGTAGACTATAAACCCTTTGTTACGCTTATCATCAGATAGGGCTACCCCCAGTGGCACGAGACCAATCCGAATGAGAACCATAAAGTTCGAAGCAAGGGAATATTTTAGTCAAAATAGCAGTAAACCGTGACCTAATCAACATTAACTTCTGGGCGATTGTCAAAGTTTTCTCCCTCCCCCCAATAACCAATAATAACAATAAAAAGCACCCTTTATTACTTAACAACGCCAAGTATTGCCAAGTCCGCTTTAAGCGGGCTTATAACCAGTAATAAGGTTCTTATCGACGCCATTATTATTCAATTTATGACGTTTTTTCTGTGGTTATTACTTGCAATGTGCGCGTTCACAGACTTTCATTTGTGATCTTGTGCTTTATAAACAAATATTTATTGACTAATTGTACCCGGCGGGCTCACCCGAGTAATGTTTAAATAGTAGCCTGATTATTTTGTCATTCCTAATAATTTTACAAGTTTTTATTTTAAATGTGAGTCTATCAGAATGTTTGTTCCTCTTTGAGGCAACATCACAGTACGGGATTGCCGCAAGTGATACTTCGGTATCGTGAGCGTAAATAGGCTACGGTAACTGTTTCCCATCAGGGGGGCCGTATGCTCGTATGCCACTCTTGTTGTATAAAAAAAAACAAATAGAACCTCAACGCTACATAGCGTTTAGATGTAGAGGGAGTGTAATCTAACTGATAGCAATCAATTCGTGGGTAAACTGGGAAACGGATTCATCTTTTCTATTGTGATCAGTCTTTCGATGTTTTCTTATGATATTGACGTTATATGTTGTTGATCCACTCTCTCCGGCTGCCCCGCGTGCCTGAGTGAGACGGCCTGATGATATGTACGTATGTACGTACTAGCTGTCCCGCCCAGCTTCGCTTGGGTGAAAAAGTTAACTTGCTAGTAACACGATCGCAGCGCCATCTATCAGGTCCAATTGTGATGTAAGCTATTCTATATTTTAAGTTGGATATAACTGCACACTATGTGCAAATTTGATTGAAATCGATGAAGTAGTTTAGGAGCCCATCTCGGACAAACAACGTGACATGTAATTTATATATATTAAGAAAGATTATTAGCAATGCAAACGCGATTAAACGACAAATACAGTACATTACGCATTACCTACGAACATTACAAATACCACCTACACGACCTATATGAGTATGTTTTGCTTACAAAAATTACTGAACGGTATTGGATGAAATGAGGCACACAGATAGATTATTAGCGGGATTAACACATAGGATAGGAGCAGTGTGTCATAGAGAATACAACAGTTGTCTTCTACAAGTTATAGAGTGTTGTGAATATCATTACAACAGATGAGATCCATTATCAAATTACGCAGCCTCGAACTGGCGACCTTTGGTGCGATAAAAGATAAAAAATAACAACAACCAATATGTTACAGGCCTCTATGTAACCGCGCAAATGCTTGGACTTTGCCGCTCATATCTTTTTAAGCGACAAAGTAAAAACAATACTCATTTTGCTATATATATATATGTTTTTCATTGGCGCACGCGATAACTTAAAACATGCGGAATATAGGGAGTATAAACGATTTGATCGTGTATTTATAAATGTTCGAGATTACTCGGTTCACGTGTCGAGGCGCCCGCGGTCAAAACGGTCAAAGCGGAAATCTCAAATTGTCATAATAAATAGACAGATGTAATAATATTGGATGCGCCAATCGCAACATGCAACGGAAAAGCTTCGAAGATCAGAAATTACATACATACATACATATCATCACGCCAAGTCCCTAACGAGGTAGGCAGAGAGTATAGAGCGCCAGTCCTCTCTAGACTTACATACCTCTTTCGCTTCGTCCACATTCATCAGTCTCTTCATACATGCTCGTCGGTTTCGAGTACTCTTAATGTTCCCGTCCTTGAGAGTCCGATCTATTTGATCCAGGTAGTTGGAACGTGGCCTTCCTCTGCCTCTTCTTGCACACACTTTTGCTTTGTATATCTGTTTCGTCAATCTTTCTTCACTCATCCTTTCTATGCGTCCAAATCAAACATGCCTTTCTTTAAAAAAAATATTTTAATGGAGACATTAGCTGTGTGGTTACAGTGTTTATCTCTTGCCCAAAAGGGTCTCGAAGGGGTACGAAGAGGCGTCCCACATTCTTTTTTTATACTTACCAAGCAAGCACCACTTTTCGCTGTGGGTAAGCAATTACATCAGCCTTTGGACGCTTGCAACATGTTACTGAAGCACAACTGTAGGTACACATGTTTGAGTTTTGCTGAAACGTATGAAGATGTCATCGTTGCATATAATAGTATATATATTCTTTATATTATTTATATACATATACTTTAATATCGCCTTAGTATAAGAACTGTAATGATTTGACGAAGAGAGGTAGGGCATAACGGGTTTCCCGTTCGAATTTGGAGCTGCCCGACTGGCGCAGGACCTCCACCTTATAGAAGGCCGTAGCCAAATAACACATGTATTGCTGCGCGATGAATAAGGTTTCCGATAACGAGTTCCTTGGTGAGGCGGGATTAGTCCCATTATGCTTCCAACACAGTACAACTCTTCGGCATTGTGAGCTTAAATAGTCTGCGGTAACCGCTTCCCATCAGGGCCATACCGAATACAAATAAATGTATTAATATACTCGGCAAACAGAATATCTGTACATGAAATATTATTACTAGGATTATTTATTGTTATCAGTTGACCTGTATATCGGCACGAGGGTCCCGATAACCGCCTGTTGTACGCGAGACCTAACTGGACCTGTGACCCCAGTATATAGATAGCAATGCTCCATGTTAAACCACTATCAAAAGTAAATTCGCTCATATTTTAATTATTCAAGGCTATTTTATAGCATACTTATTTTATAGCGGCCCGTCCCGGAGTCGCACGGGTGGAAAAAAAATATTGTTTTTTTTTATTATTATTATTTTTTTTTTTTTAATTTTAGCATAATTTTAGCCTATATTAATCAGTGATAACGTTGCTTTCCAATGGTGAAAGATTTTTTAAATCAGTCCATTACTTTTTGAGCCAATTGGCCAAACAAACATTAATTTAAAAGTATTTTAATAATAAATGTAATATTTTAAATAATTGTGATTATTCAATGAGCCGTGACCCAGTCGTTCGAGTTGCATCTGATGCAAAGGTTGCAGATTTTTATTTATATTAGAGTTATTTATAGTAGAGATATATTAGAGTTCCAAATGTATCTACCAATATGATTTTTCTCTATTAACGTATGAATATTCGCACAATAAGCCTCACGGCAGTAGAAAACATCGAGAGTAAACCTGCATACGTTTGAGAATAAATACAAAGACGTTTGCAATAAAAGACGTTTGCAAAAAGAGCCGTGGTGGCCGAGTGGTTCGAGCAGTTGCCTGCGACGCAAAGGTCGCAAGTTCGAATCCCGACTGTACCAATGAGTTTTTCTGAACTTAAGTACAGTGATTAGTCACACCACGAGCTTTACGGTGAAGGAAAACATCGAGAGGAAACCTGCATACGTCTGAGAAGAAATTCAAAGGCGTATGTATAGCCGTGCCTGAGTAACGGCGATGGACTCGCCATCTGTCACGTTGGCACTGAATATACCTCTGGCGGAAAGTGGGTGTGTGGGTATTACCTATACACCTCTGCCTACCCCTTCGGGGACCCTTGTGGGAAGGCGTGAGGATATATATACGTTTGCAATATTGCTTGAAAAACAGCGATGGACTCGCCATCTGTAACGTTGGCACCTAAATATAAGAGTATCTCCAGTGAGGCGCACGCAATTCTTATTCGGTTAGCCTGAAAGACATAAAATATACATCAAAAGTAAACTTAAGAAATCCAAATAAGTTGAATAAAATGTGGCAATAATAGAATCATTACCCGCCGGTGCGTGTTTACGGCCCGAAGCTGCATAATTCAGCCATATTTCTCTATGGTTTATGATCGTTTATGACACGTTACGAAACTTATGGGAACAGTTACGTACTAAGGGCGTGAAGTTTGACATTCTATGACCGGTTGTGGGTGTTGGGATTTCATCTATTCTTTATACGAGTGTTGCCACATACACTAAATTATGGGCCCATTTCTATTAGCTGCCGTATTTTTATTAAAAAATATTTTACACGATACGTATTTACATATAAAGTAATAATATGCTTCGTATTTATTTATTTAGATTGCTTAGTATGTATATAACTATCACACCTACCTCTTTTCTCTATTTCATTCTCTCTTCACTTGGTTGCCTGGAAGAGATCGCTTTTGCGATAAGGCCGCCTATTTGTGCCTTTTACATGCTGTTCTCTGTTTTTGTCAACCTATAGGTTTTTATAGATGTGTGTGAACAATAAAGAATATTATTTTTGTTTTTATGTACACATTATCATAAGGCACAGTTCACATAGGCAAAGGGCGTGTATAACAGTCGCTTACACAATGCTATATGCGGTTGTTTGCTTGCGTCGAGGTCGTCTCGATGTGAACCTGCCTTTACTATTGCAAAGTTTATAATCTTACCTAATCGATTTACCTACGGTTCCACACTTCTCTTATTGCACCCGTTCCCACAAGCCAGAAATCATATGTGAAGAAGAATCAAATCAAGAGCAAAGCACAAAGTAAGAATAAAATTTGTTATAAAAATATCCTCACGCCTTCCCACAAGGGTCCCCGAAGGAGTAGGCAGAGGTGTATGTGTAATACCCACACACCCACTTTCCGCCAGAGGTATATTAGGTGCCAACGTGACAGATGGCGAGTCCATCGCAGTTACTCAAGCACGACTATACATACGCCTTTGAATTTCTTCTCAGACGTATGCAGGTTTCCTCACGATGTTTTCCTTCACCGTAAAGCTCGTGGTGTGACTAATCACTGCACTTAAGTTCAGAAAAACTCATTGGTACAGTCGGGATTCGAACTTGCGACCTTTGCGTCGCAGGCAACTGCTCGAACCACTCGGCCACCACGGCTTTTGTTATTTTAATTTGTAATTTGTTATAAGTCTTATTAAATCTGGTATCTAAATAAATATACTATACTATAAATTATCATATAATATGTATGTATATCCTATTACATATATTTATATCTGATAGGTGTGCCAGCGTTATAAAAGGTGATATACACTTTCTTAGCGATCAGCTACCAACTTATTTACTACCTGATGGATATGATCTCCATTAAGAGTACATACATACATACATACATATCATCACGCCTAGTCGCTAACCGGATAGGAGGAGTGCCCTAGGAGGAGTAGAAGAGGTGGAGAATAGGTAGAAGTGTACTGGTGCCCTTCGCCCCGGGGAGTAGGGCACCAGTACTCCTCTTTCACTTCGTCCACATTCATCAGTCTCTTCATACATGCTCGCCGGTTTCCAGTAGGTACTCTTGACGTTCCCGATCTGAGATCGTTACGCCGCAAGAGATCGCATCTCAACTGCATTTATTTTTCATGCTTCCTCTGACATACCCAGGATTCGCTGCCGTACAATATGTCCGACCCCATTATGGCGTTGAGTCCATAATGTAAATAAATAAAGCTTATTTTATTTTAGGGGTTTCAATGAATTTTAGTAACTCGAGATTTAAGATTTTTTTGGTGGCCAATTTGTCGTAGGTTCGATTCCGTGCTGATTTTCATTGATATATTCCTGTTAATTCGACTAAGTATTGTTAAACTGTAAATAGATAGTTGGTGCTGTAGTCTGTGCAGTAGGTAATGAGCACACGATACCTAATCTTTGAGAAGTTTGGAGTCGATCTACAAGCTCCATTATTACCATACCGGTATGATATACATATATGTACATATAGTTGGTACACAATATTTGTAAAACAGTTCAAACAGGTACGGCCTTGTATTGAATGAAGTAATCTTTGGCGCCAACATTGTGCATGCGTTGGCCGTGTGTCACAAATATTGATAATTGGTAAATATTTTTAAGGACCTTCGAATATTAAAGATATTTTGTGTCAAGTCTTTTAAGTTTTTTTGTGACAATACCTTTGAACACCGCAAAGAATCCATCTCCATACAGGTATCGCACTGTGCGGTTTCAAAGGAGTTTCTTTCTGCGAACAGTCAAGCTGTGGAATGAACTCCCCGTTGAGGTTTTCTTCAGGGAGTTATTCAAGAAGTGTCTGAAAACATTCGACAATGGTTGGTGATAAAGGCGGAGCGCATTGTGGTAAAAAGGTCATCGTAAATGTCGTGGTTCTAGATTCAACTCGCTTGTTCCTTCCAATTAGGTACATAACGCAAGTCGTCAGTCAACAGTCAACACACGTGTGTCGCGCCCTCAATCCTGTCACGACACCTATATTGTCCTGTGACAGAGCCTCCCAATTAACTACAATAAATATTGAACTCGCTGTTTTAAGCCGAAAATAGAGATTTTAAATTTATTGTGTTTAAATTTGGTGTTGAAGAATATTATCTATACATAGTAAGTACTTTTATAAAGAGGCCGATTTTGTTCGAACGAAATAATAACAAGAACTCTTAATGCGATTAGAAAAAAAAATTGCATTACATATATATCATCAGGGGTTGGCAGAGGTGTGTAGTTAGTACCTACACACCCACTTTCCGCCATAGATATTTTAGGTGCCAACGTGACAAACTGACTGCGAAACTTGAGGTCGCGGGTTCGATTCCTGTTGAAGGCAGATATTTGTGGGATGAACACGAGTATTTATACCTCAGCCTGGCATGTCCTATGTATTTATGTATTTAACTATATACATATAAATAAATATATCGTTGTCTAGTTACCATAACACAAGATTTGTTTTTATTTGGGGCTATGTCAATTTGTGTTGAATTTGAAGTGGAATCCCAAGGTAAAAAGAAAGTGTTTTAGAGACAATCGTCGACTTTTAAAGATTTCTAAGAAAAAGAAATGCTAAAGCCCGATTTAATAAATATAATTTTCTAAGAATAATAAACTGGTCACCGCGACTCTATCAATCTAGTTGAATTAATGGATTTTGACACAATTCCACACCGCGAGGGACTATTCGTTATTTTGTGACACAGTATAAGAACATTGCACTGTAGCCGACCACATTAGCTAGGCCCCCATATTAATTCTGACACCTCCGCAGGTGGCAGGATTCCTCAGCTCGTCGCGAGAGGAGATCATCGTAAGAGACTTCCGCCACGTATTTATATCAAGATATAGGCCGAGGCTACATCTGGCTTGATGACTTGCCAGGTAGAGCAATGGAAAAAATATATATTTCCAAGCGTTCTTTACTACTCATAATATAATAATATATCCTCACGCCTTCCCACAAGGGTCCCCGAAGGGGTAGGCAGAGGTGTATTGGTAATACCCACACACCCACTTTCTTTACTACTCGTGGTGCTTATATAAATCTAAGTGAATTGATAATTAACTATAAATAAATAAATACCTTGGGATACAAATTGACCTAGTCCCAAATTAAGCAAAGCTTGTGTTATGGTAACTAGACAACGATATATTTACTTATGTAGATTGATATATAAATACATAGGACATCCAAGATTAAGGTACACATACTCGTGTTCATCACACAAATATCTGCCCTCAGCGGGATTCGAACCCGCGACCTCAAGTTTCGCAGTCAGGAGCTGTAACCACTAGGCCAGACGGCCGTCAAACTATATGGAAGCGAAAGAAGTCTGTAAATCTACAGAGTACTGACACTCTACTCTCTCTGCCTACCAGTGAGGTACTCGGCAAATGTATGAGTAGCAAATAAACATAGAATATCATTAATATTATGAGAATAATGCCATGCCATACCTTTGAAGCTAAAAAAGCTGTAATTCTAGAAAATTTTGTTAATCTCTGTCCACACTGAGACAGAATTGGCTTGTTATAATTGCTACCTGTTCTCTTCTCAAAACTGCCTTCAGCTAGGATCAAACCTGCGACCATTAGCATTATAGCCAGAACCAGTAACCACTCACTATATACTTATGTAGCTACTGTGTTATCACCATCACTAGGTAGGTCTGCTGTGATTTAAACGCCAAAACAACAATAATTGAATATTGCAACATCGGTGAACGATACAAGAATGACTTTGATTGGGATAGTTTTATGTAATAACGGTAATAAATTGCTTCAGTGGTTATTTATATAATATATCTTTACATCTCAGATCAGAGGAGCCGAAGAAGTAGGCAATAGTAGTGTAACGATACAATAATTTTCACTGGAGATATATTTCGGTGCCAACGTGACAAATCCATCGCCGTTTATCAAACACACCTTGAATTTCTTCTCAAACGTATGCAGGATTACCATGGGTGTATTTGCTCACCGTAAAGCTCGTGATGCGATTAATCCTACATGTATAAACGCGCAGGTTTAATGGTAAGCGATTACCGCCGCTTTTGGACCACACAAACCTGCCGTCTGGGATCGAATAGTTAGTGTCAAAATGCTTTAGCGTTGCGCCTCCACTTGTACCGCTAGATTTATTACCAAGGGCTACCGGGCACTCGAGCCCATCGGCGTATAAATATACAACCTTCACATAAACTGCTGCGTCCAATTTTATATCGCATACACTTAATTTTATCGTTAGCGCCGATCGTTAACTGTTCGTTACGCGAGGTAAGATTCTAAGCTTTACTGTAAACACTATTTCTGGATAGAAATTGTTTATACCTTCAATTGATTGGTGTTTCGAAACTTCTGAATTTTACAGATGTTTGTGCAGGACCTACCGCCATTGGAGTTGCGAGCGTTCAAAGGTTGCGAAGTGCTCAGAGGTCACTCACATATATAATGTAATTGCGTGATTGTAACGGACTGCACACATCAGTGCGACAGCATCGTTTAATTCAATTACCTTTCTTAACAGGTATCTTGATACATATTGTTACCTACAAGGATTCCCGAAGACGTGTAACAACACCATCTTTTCCCTGGAGATTCATTGTAGGTGCTGATAGAGCGAGTCCATCGCCGTTTCTCAAACACAAGTATATGTATCTTTTTGCATCACCATAATCCTCGTGAAGTGATTAAACATTTGTAAGGGCAACAACATTAGACAAACAACATTTGAGTGCACATAAAAAATAAAGATTGTAAATAAACCTTGTAACACAAAGGGCCCGCGAACAAGCATTAGGCTTTGAAGGTTCTTGTGGGCGGCCAGCAGCCACCAAATTATTTATCTTTAGTTTCCTTATGATACGTTTTTATTTATCTTATTTATTATACAATAACAGCGCTGTAATGGCCGAGTGGCTCGGGAAGTCGCTTAAAAACGGAAAGATTCAAGTTCGAATATGAAAAACTTAAGTACATCGATCGATCACAGTGAAAGGAAATATAGCTCCATGTGTTTGAGAAGAAATTCAACGGAAAAATAGTTATGCTTGAGATAAGGCAACGGACTCCATAACAGCCATTTTGGCGCCTAAATGTATAAAGAGACTGATGAATGTGGACTAAGCGAAAGAGGTATGTAATTCAAGAGAGAACTGGCACACTATACTCTCTGCCTACTCCGTTAGGGACTCGGCGTGATGATATGATGATGATGATGTAATTTTTGGTAGACCTAAAAACAAAATGATAATTATGTAGAGAGACAAGAGAGGTAGGGCATAACGGGTTTCCCGTTCGAATTTGGAGCTGCCCGACTGGGGCAGGACCACCACCTTATAGAAGTCCGTAGCCAAATAACACAATTTTTGTGTTGTGTTCCTACACGGTGAATAAGGTTTCCAGTAATGAGCTCCTTGGGGAGGGGGGAGGATTGTTATATTGTGTTGGCAGCAGAGGGATTAGTCCCATTGTGCGGCCAACACAGTATAACTCTCCGAACACAGAGTGGCAACGCGCAAGTGATACTTCGGTATTGCAAGCGTAAATAGGCTGCGGTAATCGTTTTCCATCAGGTGGGCCGTATGCTTGTTTGCCACTCTAGTTGTATAAAAAAAAATTTAGATTCCTAGCAGTAATAATACCTGGATTAATTTTAACACTCAAGGATGGGAACGTTACTCAAGAGTTACCTAAGAGTAAAGTAAATCAGCAACCATGTATGAAGCAAAAGAGATCGATTCGTCTAGAAAGGACTAGCGCTCTTCTCTCTCTGCCTACCTCGTTAAATATGTGTATATTGTATGTGAGTGCCTATAAAGTAATAAGCTGGGGATCTATACTAAAGATCAATATGTTGGCCTTATTGCCCTCCCGCCCTCAGCTCGTCCACTTTATTTTCTCCCTCTCCGTGTATTGTAAAGCAATTAAAAACAAATACTTTCGCTGAGAGCTCAAGCACATCTCACTGCTCTTAAGTGTGTTTTTCTATTTTCTTCTTTCATTTCCTCTGAGCCGTCATAAACGAAATCCTTTTAAAAAATACCCTCCCGGGGCACTTATGCAAATTTGATACGCGTCTCAAATAGCATTAAAACGCCAACACTCCTGCTCTGGATAAAGCTGGGGCACACACAAAGCTATTAAATATAGACGTAATATAGATTGTTTTTTAAGTGAATTTATTTTGTGATGTGAAAATGTCCAATTATCAACGTAAGGACGGTAGTCGATGAATCTGGAACATATAATTATTTCTTGTTTTGGGAGTTTGATTTAACGTGTGTAAAGTCCCAAGTCACGGTTTAATTTGTCGATGAGGCGGGGCTTTTGATAACTTTTGATTAGATTTAAATATATATCCTCACGCCTTCCCACAAGGGTCCCCGAAGGGGTAGGCAGAGGATAGGGGTAGGGGTAGGTAGACAGGCAATAAATATATTATTTAGTAAATTCAGACTCACTGTCAATTACACTAATAGCTGTGTGTCGTTACCAGTCCTTATTCAAGATTCAGGTTCGCCTGTCACGTTGGCACCTACGATACATCTCCGACGGACACTGGGTGTGTAGGTAGCTATACACCTCTACCTACACCTTCTGGGACAATTGTGGGAAGGCTAGCATTTAACATTATACACACCTACTTTGATGGTACAGATATAAATGCGATATTTTTTCGGCATCGCTATGTCTACATAACCGGCCTTAATACTCCCCTTCAAAGCTCGCAGGAAAGTATTTCCCGTGTCTTTAATTAGTGAAATATGTTAAGCAGCCCTCAGATTTTATCCAAGGAGACGTGAGCAAACAAAAACAATAGGCATCCCTACTTCTATCACTGCGCGTTTGAACTCGCTTCGCACAACTTTGAATCTGTTTATGAGCAAAGATACCATCTGAAAGCGACCTTTTCTGTTTTAAATTATTAATACGAGAGTATTTATTTTAATAAAACATTTAAGTTGCGACATACAATTTTGTTTACATATACATACATATCATCACGCTGTCTTTAACGGAGTAGAACAGTGAGAATAGAGCGCCAGTTCTCTCTAGACTTGCATACCTCTTTCGCTTCGACAACATTCATCAGTGTCTTCATACATGCTCATCGGTTTCGAGTACTCTTGACTGTCCTTTACTTAAGAGTCCGATCGATTTGATTTAGGTAGTAGGAACGTGGTCTTACTAAAGTAACTAACGGTAAGTATCACGGGACGTAGTTTAGTGTTCAATATTATTTTGATTGAGAATATAAAGAGAGAGAGAATGCTTTCCAGCTCCCTAGCTCGTTGACAAACGACGCTCTAAGCCGAGTTCCGTACACCATAGGATCCCGTATGCTTAATCCCCTCAGGCTGTGTTGCTTAGCATCTAAATATAGTGTCTGGCTGGAGGCCTCGGGTTCGGATAAGCTGTTCCCGGAACTCGCGCAACGAGAGACATTAATGACGGTAGAAGTCTATGTCTAGAAAGACAGATATTCAAGAGAAGGCAGGCAAAGGCAGATAGATTCCTCTTCCTTGCTTTGTTATAACTCTGTTAGGATTTCGGCTCAGTTAGGACAGTTGTAAAAAAGAATTATGAACGTGTGGCCAACTTAGCTTACGCACGTTCACAAATGTGGTAAAAGCCCCGACAGGAGCAGACTACTCGCTTAATCACTACATTTGTACGACCTCGTATGAAATTAAAGGTCTATTCTCTTTAGATATATATATATGTATATATCCTCACGCCTTCCCACAAGGGCCCCCGAAGGGGTAGGCAGAGGTGTATAGGTAATACCCACACACCCACTTTCCGCCAGAGGTATATTAGGTGCCAACGTGACAGATGGCGAGTCCATCGCCGTTACTCAAGCACGACTATACATACGCCTTAAATTTCTTCTCAGACGTATGCAGGTTTCCTCTCGATGTTTTCCTTCACCGTAAAGCGCGTGGTGTGACTAATACTTAAGTTCAGAAAAACTCATTGGTACAGTCGGAATTCGAACTTGCGACCTTTGCGTCGCAGGCAACTGCTCGAACCACTCGGCCACCACGGCTCTTTCTTTGAAAAGTCTAACCATGGAGTTTCTTGCCGGTTCTTCTCCATGGAAACGACCAACCCAAACCTGCACCTTTTTCGACCTTTTATAAGTGCCCATTCTATGTGAAATAAAAACATTCTGATTTTGATTTTGACGGTCTGTAAGCTAAATACAACAAGCGCTACTCTCTCTCCAAATTTTTGGAGTTCGTCGTGATTATATTTATAATAATCGTAGGTGTCTAAGTATTTGAATTCTTTAATAGATAAATACCATATATTTAAGGCCTGGTCACGCCCAGTGGGCCGTACGCAATTATTTGTGAATAAGCTATTTTAGATCTGTTTCGCAAACATATCAAGGCGAGCGTATTAAAATACTAGCACACAAATATCGGACGTATACATTTGTAGAATCTGCACATTTATTGTTACAATGATAGGAACAGTATTAATGATTAGAGATGCGCAGAAACGACATCTGTTACTCGTCTCTATACCTTCACGTCTTCTCAAATGCAAGCTTTCTCTCCAAGTTTTTGCTCACCGTAAAGCTCTCAACTGTAAACTTATAATAATATCTTCATGTCTTTCCACAAGGGTCCCCGAAGGGGTAGGCAGAAGTATGTTGGTAGTACCCACACCCCCGCTTTCCGCCACAGATTGGTATGTAAACCTTACCGCACGAATACAATTTAAAACACGAATATATTAAACACACCAAACATGTTTCACATATATTACGATCACGCCGAGTCTCTCACGGGGTAGGCAAAGAGTACAGAGTGCCAGTTCTCCCTAGGCTTACAGATATCTAGCGCTGCACGCACATTTTTCAGTCTTTTTACGAAATTATATTATGTTTTCGAGTCTCCGATTGATTTGAAAATTGTATAATATTAATACTTCAATGTAAACGAAGTAACTGGTCAGATATGTAAAATGGAGATCAAATATACAATGTAGATATTTCCCATTAATATATTTACATAAATACATAACATTAGTTTATAATCTAATTGAAAAATGGATAAAAATCCGATAGTACAATGAAAATGCAAATTTGTATACTTTACGGTAATATGTATGGGAATTGATATGAACTAATATTAAAAATAACGTTACTAATGTATGGATCGAATTGTGTAATCGAGAGTACTAGCTATATCCCGCGGTTTCACCCGTGTAGATTGTGATTTCGTTGGTCGTATTTTTTTACAATATATCCTATGTGTTAATACAGCTAACAAACTATGTCTTTGCCAAATTTCATCCAATTCCATTCAGTATTTTTTGCGTGAAATTGGAACAAACATACATACAAACTGTAGAATTTATAATGATAGTAGGATCTAGCTACAGTTGTACTATGACGAGTCAGGAATATAAACTTCAATAAAACACAATTAAATTGATATTAGATACAATATTGGGTTTTTCTGCCATTCATTGTCTATGATAGGCTTCGAAACTTGTC
Source organism: Drepana arcuata (assembly GCA_016069955.1). Taxonomy (NCBI): domain Eukaryota; kingdom Metazoa; phylum Arthropoda; class Insecta; order Lepidoptera; family Drepanidae; genus Drepana; species Drepana arcuata. The sequence goes on along the minus strand of JACCPG010003062.1, from coordinate 112,656 downwards.
TTTAGTCCATTCCGGGATAAAGGTTATGACCAGACGAAACCCGCGTGTACCAATAAGTTTTTCCAAACTAAATACATGATGATGTATGATGATGATTAGCCTTCACACCACGAGCTTTCCGGTGAACATTTGTTACGGATTTAATTCAAAGTATGAATCGTGCATGACCACTTTATGTTAGTGACGAGAGAGAAGAATGCAGGTTTTCGTGAAAGGAAGCATTCTTCTTCCAAAGCACTTAGCGTACAGCAGCCTCCTCTATCCCATTATGGCAGAAAATACAACGTTGGCTGACATCGACGCGCCATGCCCGAGGCGGGTGGCGTGACAACTGGAGCACCAAACTACTTCAAACTCGTTATCATATTAAAAGCCGAGAGCTTTCTATTCTCTCTTTGAAAGTCACACATAAATATGTTGCCAGTTTAAGATATGTATCTTCTCGCCTGCCCTCAGGGGTCTCCCAAGGGGTAGGCAGAGGATGCATGCGAGCATGTATGAAGAGACTGACGACTGTGGACGAAGCGATAGAGCTATGTAAGTCCAGAGAGAACTTGCGCTCTATACTCTATGCCTACCCCGTTAGGGACTCGGCGTGATGCTATAAATAAATAATAAATACCTTGGGACAATTTGGTATGGTTATGGTAACTAGACAATGATATATTTACTTATATAGATAGATATATACTTAATGATGATGACATATGCAGGTTCCTCTCGATGTTTTCCTTCACCGTAAAGCTCGTGGTATTGTTATATAACTTATACATTAATATATTATTATGCTGTAAGACCTTGCAGAAGCCTTGAGTTAGTATTGGGTGATCCGATTGAACAATTCAATGTTGTCATTACAGTTACCGGCCGGTTGTAGTGAGCCAGTTTTTATGCTCTCGCTGTATTTCCTCACGATGTTATTGTAAGCATTTGTATTGTAACGGTGGAAGGAAGTTACATACTTCCTGGTAATAATAACACTTTATTACAATTAGAAGGCTATGTGATTTCGTTCCCCTTAGAGCACCGTATGTGAGCGCTCTCTGATCTCTTATCACTCAATATATATATATATATATTCTCACGCCTTCCCACGAGGGTCCCCGAAGGGGTAGGCAGAGGTGTATAGGTAGTACCCACATACCCATTTTCCGCTAGAGATATATTTTAGGTGCCAACGTGACAGATGGCGAGTTCATCGCCGTTACTCAAGCACTACTATACATAAGTCTTTGAATATCTTCTCAGACGTAAAACCTTCCTTCTCCGTAAAGCTCGTGGTGTGACTAATCACTATACTTAAGTTCCGAAAAACTCATTGGTACAGTCGGGATTCGAACTTGTGATCTTTGTGTCACAGGCAACTACTCGAACCACTCGGCCACCACGGCTTTTAGTTTAATAGTGATTAAGCTTACGAAATCAACGACGCCATAAGCCTTGCATTAAAGAACTGCTAGGTTTCGCTATTGGATTTTTCATGAAAACATAGACTATGTTTACAGATGTTATTCAGATTATAGAATCTATATCTTAGGCAAATTTAATCCAATTCAACCTGTTGTTTTTTTGGTAAAAATCATCCATCCATACTCTCACAGTTGTAATATGAATATAGATTATACAGCGGTCACTGATAAGGTTTGTTTTACATAGAAATACTTAGATGTAGGATAGAGTGCTGGTTGACAAAGATTTTGGAGCTTCTAAGAAAGGTCAAACCACATTTATGCAGATTCATTCCTGAACGATGGTAGCGTTGGCTTGAGACCTACCTTTTTTCTGTATATCTTTATATTATGAATGTAAATATTGTAATGGAAGAGATAATCTTTATACTTATAACAAGGCCTCAACAATGATTATAGTTACAACATGTCATAACAGAAATAAATCCTTTAAATTCTTTAAATATATCCTGTCGTACAAGGTGTACAAACGAGTGGCGCATCTGCACCGGTTATTCTTTGCTTTGATGTAGTCCAGAGTCAGGAAGTAGGTCACGTCTAACGCAGGCCCACGCAAATAAATTATGTCTTAAATTCGTTGTAGCGCCCCACTTGGCAGCTTCGGGAAATCTTTTTTATTAAAATTAAATTAATGGATTTGGCTCTACAGTTTGTTCGAAGTTTTCTGGTTGTGTGATTTTGATATAGATTAAATAATTCCTGTATTTGATCATCACTGTGGTAAAAATAATTATTCTATCCCTGCTTTTCTTATTTCTCAATGATACCCGATGTTTTCACTCGAATGATGTTATTACAACTAAAAATAAATGTAGGAAGAACATTCCAGTTCATTTAATACCAACGAGCTGCGTCCCGCGCTCTCACCCGCATAATTATTTTTCATTAAAATTTTTTGAGTTTGCCATATTCTAATTCAATTAGCAATCTATCTTTGTGCCAAATTTCATTCAATTTTGTTGTGTAGTTTTGCGGGAAAGAGCAACAAACATCCTCACAAACTATCGCATTTATAATATTAGTATGATGGGCCGCAATGAAATCAATTATTTATTATTAAAAAGTAAACGATATCTTGTCGACAGTTAATTTTGATACGATTCCAATATATTTTCCTGAATGGCACTGACATTCCTTATCTCCACTGAGAATTCCTTCTATTCTGCCGGGTATTCAGTTAAATACACAATTTGAAGGTGTGACGCTACTGCGGATGGCCAAACAGGAATTGACCGTGAATATATTCGTGGATGGTCAGTTACAATATTGTTAAATGTTTTCTACGCGGAAGAAGAGATTCTCCTCATGTATTCGCCGTATTAATTTCGCATATAAATGTCAGTGTGACAGTATCGCCACGAAACCGGCAGTGACGCACCACCAGTTGACGTAGCGTTAGCTTCCGGTGACTAGAGACGAAAAATATGTGTCTATTGCCTTGCACAGTCAAATGATAACATCTTCAGTGAGAGTTACTACAACAACTAGACTCCGTGAATTTTTTTTTATAGCTTGTTCCTCCTAACATATATTATAATTTTTTTTTATTATAACGGAATTTTATTATAAAATAACAAAATTCCGCATTTATAATTATATATATAATATATAATAATAAATGCGAAATGCTAATGCTCCTAATATTATAATAATATGACATCTACGCAACAGAATTGGATGAAATTTGGCACAGACCTTGATTAGTAGCTGGATAAAGAGAAAGGATAAGGATAGAGGATAACATCGAGAGGAAACCTGCATACGTTTGAGAAGAAATTCCAAAATTTATCTATGCATAGTCGTGCTTGGGTAACGGCGGATCTGCCATCTGTCACGTAAGCACTTTATATATATATATATACGCTTTATATATATTTATATAAATTGAGCTGAAATGTATTGTAAGATAATAATAATAATATAATATATCCTCACGCCTTCCCACAAGGGTCCCCGAAGGGGTAGGCAGAGGTGTATAGGTAATACCCACACACCCACTTTCCGCCAGAGGTATATTAGGTGCCAACGTGACAGATGGCGAGTCCATCGCCGTTACTCAAGCACGACTATACATACGCCTTTGAATTTCTTCTCAGACGTATGCAGGTTTCCTCTCGATGTTTTCCTTCACCGTAAAGCTCGTGGTGTGACTAATCACTGTACTTAAGTTCAGAAAAACTCATTGGTACAGTCGGGATTCGAACTTGCGACCTTTGCGTCGCAGGCGACTGCTTGAACCACTCGGCCACCACGGCTCTTGATTGAGTATTGTAAGATGATTCAACAAATAGAACAATGAAACGTGAGTGTAATTACAGCCATTCCCATACTTCTGGTAACGATGTTGGACGACGCGCTCACCAATAAAATGTATTTTTGCGACTTTACTATTTTCCTGTTTTTTTATAGAGCACGCCACAAGCTCACTGCGCGGCATCTCGAGCTTTGGTTTTTGTATTCAATACTATGTGCTTTAAAAAGTTGTAATGTAGTTCTTTATGATAAAAAACTTCAATAAAATCCCTATGAAAATCAGAGAGCAACTATAAAATTTCTTTAAAAGGAACAAAATAATGTCTCAGTAAAAAAACACTAATAAAAGACAATTTTAATGATAAGGGAACCGATGGTTTTTACATTGTAATTATTATTGAAAATATTGTGTTAATTCTCAATATTTTTAGTAAAAATTCTCTCAGCACCCTCTCGAGTTACAGATCTCCTTCGCTTCATCCACTCTTCTGCCTCATCATACATTCATTTAATGATGAAAATCCGTTTGTAATAACTTTAAGGCGCCCTTTAAGCACGCGACCAGTCTTACGGTAAGCGGTTACCGCTGCCTACGGCCATGGAACAGGAGATGGAAAAATAATCAACAAAATCGGTTCATCTAAAAAAATGTGAGGATCTCCTAATTTTTTTAAGTCGGTCAACAATAGTTTGGAAATTAATTCAATCTATTGAACGTAGGAATAAGGAACAAAATTAAATTTAAGTTGAAAGATGGCAATACCGGTTCAAATCTATGCTAATGATAGCATAATTTTCAACATTATAAGCTATTTTAGTCTGTCCAGTACCTGATATAGCTACCTACGTAATATAACCTCTTAATATTTAACCGGATGGCAGCATTTATGGTTGAACGGTGTACTTCCTGTTTACAAAGAAAAAAGTTATTTATGACATTAATTTGAAAGCACCGGAGATCGGTTTTACTGTCGGAGTGTACCCACCTATTTGTACTCATTAACACAATGCGGCGCCAACTGTACCGTGGTTAAGACACATATAAAGTTCTTTTGTAGTTATATATATATATATAAAAAGACGTGGCCGAGTAGTTCGAGTAGTTGCCTGTGACAAAAATATCGCAACTCCAAATCCCGATTGTACCAATGAGTTTTTCTGAATTTATGTCCGGTGATTAGTCACACCACGAGCTTTACGGTGAAGAAAAACATCGAGAGGAAACCTGCATACGTCTGAGAAGTAATTCAAAGGCGTATGTACTATGTATGGTTGTGCATGCATCTAAATGCGATGTGGTAACATCACATTGATGCATAATGCAGCTTACAGAGTGTTGGGTTTCTTTAACATGGCGGAATCAACAAATTGAATGGTTTTTTTGGCAATGTACTTGCGTTTTGTTACCCGTTGACGTAATCACAAATTGATGATAAAGTATCGAAATAAAGTTATAATTAAATATCAAAATAAGCGCCCTCGGCGCGATACCCGCAGAAATCAATAATATATTAACGTGGGCGGCGTCCTTATTACCAACTCGGAAACTTCAGGACTGAAATAATCAGATTAACGACCCAACTTTTTAATGGGCTTCAATAATTTTTCAGGTGTATTTTATGCTTCGGGCAAATGTCGGACTTTCTAATGACAAAAGACATATATGCATAATAGACATAACACCGATTAACTCGTGATGGCCGAGTGGTTCGAGTAGTCGCCTGCAATGCAAAGATTAAAAGTTCAAATCAAGTATTTACCAAGTAACCTTACTTAACATAAGTACAGTGCAGCTAATCACACCACGAGGAAGGAAAACACCGAGAGGAAACCTGCATAGTTATGTTGGAGAAAAAAACGCCTTCAAAGGCTGTATACTTATGCTTGAGAAACGGTGAAGGACTCGCCATCGGTCACGGTGGCCTTGAAACGTTTGAATCTGGAAATATTCTGCAACATCATCTGCAGGGAGTCATTAATATTTATATTAATCTCTAGATACGTTCCATAAACCGTAAAGCTCGTGGTGTGCCGAATCAAGCTCAGAAAATTCATTGAATTCATTGTCTAGGTTTGAAGTAGTTAGTAGTTATGTGTGCTATCGTGGGGTGCATCCACAGTGTGACGTCACATCACAAGTCATTGACCTGTTTATTATACCACTACACAGAAGGCGACACGCCTCGGGATAAACACATAGCCGCTGATTATTTTGAAGTTACGCCCAAATGAATTTTGTTGTTTATATTTCGCACAGAAATAAGTGAAATTAATGGCTTATGAAGTTGATTAAAGATACTTAGATATACTTATACATACACATCATCACGCCAAGTCCCTAGCGGGGTAGGCAGAGAGTATAGAGCGCCAGTTCTCGTCTAGTAGTCAGTAGGTCGGTCTAGGTCTCTTCATACATGCTCGTCGGTCTCGAGTACTCTTAACGTTCCCGTCCTTGAGAGTCCGATCTATTTGATCCAGGTAGTTGGAATGTGACCTTCCTCTGCCTCTTCTTGCACACACTTTTGCTTTGTATATCTGTTTCGTCAACCTTTCTTCACTCATCCTTTCTATGTGTCGAAACCAACGTAACATGCCTTTCTTCATCTTTACAATCACGCCCTCCTTCACGCCAGTTGATATGCGAATCTACTTAGATATGTATATATAGTTTGGAGTTGCTCCCTGTTCCTTTGTTCACTCGTGAGCCATACAAAATTCTTTATAAGATTATCCAACATCCTTGGTTATATTTAGATTTCACAAATATCTGCACATTTGTGCATTTCCTTGTGTTAGTGTGGAGTAAGGCATATGTATGTCCAAGACATTGCTACGAAGTGGAGAACACATACGTGGACAGGGTGCCTCAGAAACTAGACAGTTGTCTTCTAAAACTAGTCGGTTGTTGTGAAATATCCTCGTGACGATGCAATAAAGCAAATAGCTCCAAAGATAATAAATTTACAATAGTATTAAAGTAATTCTGCCTCCGAAAGCTGTTTTTTTTAGTGTTTTCAGATAATTAACATAAAAAAATAAATACTTAATTAGATTTTACATATATTATACCGCAGATTTTTTGACAGAAAAACTGAAAACCTTTTTTCCAGGTATCGTAGTATCTATGTTTATTGTCCATTATCTCATTTTCCCCATTTTCTAATTAGCACCGTTTCTGCTACTTCAAACAGTAAAAAATGCATAAAACTTGTATTTAACGTCTCAACGGTTCTAAAAGGGCGAAATAACGCTACAACATCATAAATAATCGCCTAAAAAAAGTTAACACACATATTACGAGCTCTATAAACTGTAGCCGGCTTACACCAACATGTTTGAAAGCCGTGCACTGTCTTAACTACTAGTACATAGAGCTCAAATTTGTGTGCTATAGGAGAAACAAGTATCAAGAATCATTAGTCTAAGTATAGAGTGCTATAGTGAAACCGGTGCGATCTGGTTTTTGTGTGCGTTTGACGTTTGCCAACAGTTTTCTAGCAGCGGTTGTAAAAAGCGTGTTGTAGAAATCAATTTGGGTTCCGTATTTGATTCGGGCTGGAAAAACGAATCCATGCATTTAATTTGACTCTATTTGTACTACATGCCTTCCCCAAAGGAGTAGGCAGAGGTGAAACCCGACACCGTCTTTTCCCTGAAACATATTTTATGCACGAGTATAGATAAGTCTTGGAATTTCCAAAGTATGCAGGTTTCGTTTCGATATGTTCCTTCACCGTAAACCTCGTGGTGCGACTAAGCACTGTAACTAAGTCAAGAAAAAATAATTGGTGCAGTCGGCATAAGAACTAGCAATCTTTGTACATAATCAACTACTCGAACCACTCCAACCGCAGTCCAACCGGAGTAGGTACTAAATAATGTCGGTAGAAATGTATATTGTCGCAAAATCCAAATTTAACTCGAAACGAACCCGGTTCGTTCCTCAACAAATTACAAGCCCAATTAAAAATTAACCTAGGGATAGGATATAAATGTTTTAAATAATCGCATTTTGAATGGTGTATTTAATATTCTATTTTGTGGTCTGTACGGATGGACAGGCCGACCACGTTACTAGACATTAATATTAGAAATGGTGCAATTAGGGACACACCTTGTATTGTACGAGTGGTAGCAAACGATACTACGGGTATTCCAATGGATGACGTTGCCTGCTCATTTTATTAACATATTTTTTTAATACCTGGTTATAATACCTATATATTGCTTCTGCAATTTAAAGGCGTATGCATAGTCGTGCTTGAGTAACGGCGACGGACTCGCCATCCGTCACGTTGGCACCTAAATATATTTCTGGCGGAAAGTGGGTGTGCGGGTACTACCTATACACCTCTGTCTACCCTTTCGGGGACCCTTGTGGGAAGGCGTGAGGATATATTATTATTATTTTTTTAACACCAACGTGCATGAAGATTGATTTTGAGCTTGATTTCTATGGATTTCTGGAAAATATACACAGAGAAAAATTATTTATATATAATATTATAATCAACGCGCCGAGACACTCACCACGGAGACTATCTATCTAGCCTTACAAACCTCTTTCACATAACCCAAATTAGTCTCTTCACATGCCCTTCGGTTTCGAGTATTATCCAATAACATAAGATTATGTTGTTTTTATAATAGCAATTGAGATATAATGCCAATTAGTTATGTATTTATTCACTTTTCAAAAGAAGTCGCCTGTCAGTAGACTGGTTGTGAATGGTGTTCTGTAGACTGACTCGTTCAAGTACTACTGGTAGTGGTAGTCCCACTACGAGCTTTACGGTGAAGGGAAACATCGAGAGGAAACCTGCACACATTTGAGAGAAAATTCAAAGTTGGCTTGAAAAGTGGGTGTGTGGATATTACTTACACACGGCTATCCCTCCGGGGAACCTTGTGGGGAGGGATTAGACTATTTGGAAAGCTGAAACGTCAGACGTTGGACTTGAACGAGTCAGTCTACTGAACACCATTCACAACCAGTCTACTGACAGGCGATTTCTTTTAAAAGGTTAATAAATACTTCGCTGTATTTAATACACGCAATTTTTTGTGAAAGTCTAGTCCTAGAGTACCCACATGCCACGCATAAAATTATTCACAGACATTTTCTAATACTCAGGGGGGTGCTTAATAAAAGGGATCTATTTGCGTGTGAATGTATGAAAATACTGTTGGAGTGCACGAGGTTCTGCGAGCGCGATGTATGATTACGATTTAAAAGCTAAGCGTCTTGTAATATCCTCACGCCTTCCCACAAGGGTCCCCGAAGGGGTAGGCAGAGGTGTATAGGTAATACCCACACACCCACTTTCCGCCAGAGGTATATTAGGTGCCAACGTGACAGATGGCGAGTCCATCGCCGTTACTCAAGCACGACTATACATACGCCTTTGAATTTCTTCTCAGACGTATGCAGGTTTCCTCACGATGTTGATGTCTTGTATACACATTATAATAAACTTTAGATTTTTTCGCTATTGTAATTGTGGTGGAAAAGCTGTTATAGTAAATACATATTAAATAAATAATATATTGTTATATATTTTTTTATATATGATTTATTTAGAGATGACGTTTGGTAAAAACGGTATTAAGATGTAATCAAGGAGATAGTTATCACAATAGTAACGTCCATGTCCCAACAAAGAGCGTGTACAATTGACTTTGTACGTGTTACATTACAGGGAAGGTCGTGCGGAGTGTGCGCCGATCTAAACGGCAAGTCATTTTGTTTTCATACGCTCTACTGGGAATGCGGCGCTCAAAGTTTACACGGTGCGTTCTTGCATCTTAAATGTTTATTCTTTCTTCAGTTGGTGGCCATTTTATTATACAACAGCGTATGTCAGAGGAAGCGTTTGAGATGCGTTCCCTTCGACAAATATGCAGGATAACGATTTTAATGCGAATCTTCAGAGATTCGCAAAACATTCGTCCACATTCCTATGTCTCTTTATATATGCTCGCCGGTATCGAGTACTCCTGGCGTTCTAATCATTGATTTGAAATGTATATTTTTTATCTCTGTTCTAGCTACCTGGTTCTTCACCTCACGATTTCCTATAAGGGTCCTTGAAGGGGTAGGCAGAGGTGTATAGCTAGTACAGATGGCGAGTCCATTGCCATAACTCAAATACGACTATAAAAACGCCTTTGATCATATCTGTTATATCTTAACATATAGTATTGAACGCAAACTTTGAGAATCGCAGAAGTGTGATGTGGTCACGTCGAACACCCCACTGTGCGACATGGGCCGTACTTCACCATTGGGACGCAATTATTGTTAGATGCTAGTTAATTTGGAGCTCACCAGTCACCGCTGGTCGCGGGGCCTGAGGCCGCGCCATGGGCAGTCGGGCAAAAAATACCCGTCACAGCCCTACAAGTACTTTGACATCAGTTAAAAGAAAATTATATCAGTCTTTGTAGCGTGTAGTTGCAGAACATTGAAGGATATCTCACAGATGCTTCTGAGAGGATTATAAATTAGTTGTTACTAGTGAAGGTATACCTTCATATTAATTTATTTAGCCATAACTATATTTATTAAATATATATCTTAGCGTCTTTCCACAAGGGGGGACCCTTGGATGGAGTTGGCAGAGGTGTGTAGTACACCCAGAGATATATTTTTGGTGACAACGCGACAGATGGCTAGTCCATCGCCGTTACTCAAGAACGACTACGCCATTGGAATGATTATCGAACGTATTCAGGTTTCTTCTCCATGTTCTCATTCACCGTAAAGCTCATGGTGTGACTAATCACTTTTACATCATAATATATATACATAATTTCTTTTTAACATCAATGGGTAGGTAAAATATGCTGTATTGCTCGTGGGAAGCCGTAAGTGTGGGTCCAGCGGGCTTCTAAAACAAACTCATTTAGTAGTTACTGTGATTAGCCAGTTCAAACAAAGTGCTTATTATTTATATTAGTAGTACGTATGAAGCACGCATAGCAGAAATTACCACGAATCCCTACCTAGGGACCATAGCCCAATATCACACGTACGTAGCATAAAACAAAAATGCCACGTGTGCAATAATAATTAAGATAATGGCTGGTTACTCGTGGGTCATGATTTAGTGGGCTTGGGCAGGCCACGCCATTACTGGGCTACTGGGCAAGCGGATGAGTGTTGCCTACATTTTTAATCGAATGTGCGTCGGAAAATAATTACACCCACAGTTCGCGGTGACGACATATATGTCAACGGTTATTCGGTGACGGTCTAGCTCATAGTTAAAGCGTTCAAGTGGAAAAAAACATAATCTTTTAATGGATGAAGAATAAATACTTTTCGATGATATTTACATGTCGCCTTGAATCTCTCCGCATTGTTCTCAAATTAGATTCAAGGTAGGACTAAATAAGATTTTATAACATTTACTTAATTCTAATTCATCTCGATATTTATTACCTTCTCATAGTGATCTCCGAAGGCAGCGGTGTACCATGGTCTCCTATTCACTGAATATATTTATTTAAGGTGGCAACGTGACAGATGACGAGTGCATCTCCGTTTCTCAAGCGCGATTATCAACGCCTTTCCTTGTGAAGTTTTCCTTCACCGTAAAGCTTGTTGTGTGATTAATCACTGTACTTAAGTTCAGAAAAACTCAGTGGTCACTCTGACGGTGAAACAGTCGTTCGATATTTTTGACTCTAACTTCAGTAAAAATAACTAAAGTAAAAAAGAAAGTTTACTATTTTTAATGGCTTATGAAAAAGAGCTAAGAAATAAGCAGTGTTGACTGAGTTTTTTTAAAGTTATCTCGTAACTGGTGATCGCCGGTTCAAACTACGGTCACTATGTTTATAGTACGCGAGTATTTCTGCCCTGTACACCATTGACGGAAGCAGAGCTTAACGGTGAAGACACCTATATACGTCAAGAAAAATTACACATTTCTACCTATCTTAATATTTGTCTGGCAAAATATTGGTGCTGTCATCTCTCCCTTTACTGTGAGGACCAGTTGAAGAGTGACTATATAGAGAGAAATTAAAGTGTACTACTTGAGGAGCGACATCATTCACATGACAACAATTATGTATGTATATATGACGTATGGTAGCACTTATCATCCGAATATGCGTATAGGTACACCCAAAGCGCAATGATCTATGAATAGTAGAAAAGCCATAAACGCTTGCGTAGCAACAGGCACCGTGCGCACGCGCATTGCGAATCTAGGTCAGTTCGATGACCCGTACCGATCGCAGCCGAAGCCGGCCGAACACGCCCACCGCCATCTTAACGCTTTTTCACAGATTTATTACTTACTCTACGCGTCTCTATTTTAATTCTATTTAATAGTCTTGTTTTATTTATGCGGGTAAAAAGTGGGGTAGGAGGAAAACACATTTTAAATAGAAATTAATTTAATATCTTTACAGCGTCGATAATTCTGGCGTGCGCTATAGGAAGAAATAAATAAACAAAATTATAAGACAACACGGTACAGTCGTATGGAAAACTAATTATTGATGTTTATTTTTATTATATTGATTTGAGTTCACGACTTGTTTTATTTGGAATAACCGGCTACTTATGTAGCCCAATAACTGTTTACTAGTTCTCAAAAATGTTGAATATTAAATGTCTAATTCATGTAGGTTAGATAAGTCCATTTTAGGTTGTCTTTCTAGCTGGCTAGGGATCTTAATGTTTATTTATCTTAATAAGAAGTACGAACGACCATTCTGTTATTTACACCGACGACGGTACAGCGAGTTGAATTTCCACGTGTTTATTAAGACTTGCCAAGTGGTTTGTTATTCGAATCGAATTATAAATAAGGCTATTATTGTTTTTGTTCACTAATTATACGATTTATTATATAAACTCTTGGTAAACAGAGGGTATTTTAATAAAATTATGTACCAATTTGCGTTTGTAAAATCGCACTGATAGTGTTCAATATGTTTGTTTGTACTTTAATACTGACTCGTGGAGTGTTATGTCATGTCGCCAATAACACTTTGATAATCTTGACACATGACGTACAATATTCTACCCGCGCTCACTCATCCTTCGAAAAATATTGTAAATTAATAATGAACCCGACTGTACTATAGCTGAAGGTTACGAAGGTGAAATGTCAGTAGATATTTGGATAGACAGACGTGTTTACCGCTGCCTGTCCAAACCCGGTCCGTTTGCCCTTTACTATGTATATTGTATATAGCTATACAAACATATCATTATAAATGACGAACACACAAATAAATATAGTTTGTTATGAATATCCAACTGCTCAGTTGTCTAAAAGCTTTTCGAATTTTCATAGAACCGACGGTATACGGACTCTTTAGATGGGAGGTCACGCTTGGACCTAAATATATTGTTCCTTAACTCAGCAAATTCTGCACACACTTTCAACTTAACGCCTTAAATGAAGTCAGTGCACAGATTGGTACATGTAGCACCAATCTGCGTACTGATACTTGGGCAGCACCCAAACCCTCAGGGCTCCCCGCCGCCACGGGGCAACACCCAACATCCTCATGGATCCCCTCCGCCACGGGGCTACACCCAAAATCTCCGTGCTGCTGAGTCGGTGTGTCCCGAGACTGCTTTCGCATTCTACACGCGACACACTGGGCGGTTGACCGCCATCGACTGCGGACATTCTGTTGGACCTACAAAACAACCTTAAAACAGTTTCTCGTAGTTCGTTATGAAGTACCGATTACAAACATGATATCATCATGTTAACAGTTCCACATGTTTTTGATATTCCAGGATGTGTTACCTCCCGGATGCGAACTTGTTAACGATCGCGAACTTCACGCTATACAAATATTAATTTTAAATTTATTAGTCCAGATATATTATTACAGCGCTCAATACATATTATGCTTTTTATACGATATTTTTGTTCGTATATTGATTTCTACTTGTTTGTATAATCTGTATATATATATATGTATGTTTTTAATTGCATTCATACTAAAACTTTTATAATAATAATAATATATCTTCACGCAGAGGTGTATAGGTACTGTCGTCACACCCACTTTCCGCCAGAGATATATTTTAGGTGCCAACGTGACAGATTTATTATATATATATATCCTCACGCCTTCCCACAAGGGTCCCCGAAGGGGTAGGCAGAGGTGTATAGGTAATACCCACACACCCACTTTCCGCCAGAGGTATATTAGGTGCCAACGTGACAGATATCCTCTATGCAGGTTTCCTCTCGATGTTTTCCTTCACCGTTAAGCTCGTGGTGTGACTAATCACTGTACTTAAGTTCAGAAAAACTCATTGGTACAGTCGGGATTCGAACTTGCGACCTTTGCGTCGCAGGCAACTGCTCGAACCACTCGGCCACCACGGCTATGATACATACATACGCCTTTGAATTTCTTCTTGTTTTTTTTTAATTATTTATTTATTTATTTACACACACATTAACATCCTTACAGTAGGTATACCAATATGATGTTCAAAGAAAATAATAATAATAATAACATTTATAAACTAATTTACAATATAACAAAATACACTTTAAAAAATGGCGAGTCCATCGCCGTTACTCAAGCACGACTATACATACGCCATTGAATTGCTTCTCAGATATATGCAGGTTTCCTCTCGATGTTTTCCTTCACCGTAAAGCTCGTGGTGTGACTAATTACTGTACTTAAGTTCAGAAAAACTCATTGGTACAGTCGGGATTCGAACATGCGATCTTTGTGTCGCAGGCAACTACTCGGACCACTCGGCCACCACGGCTCTCGTATTTATTTTATTTAAAAGTAATTATATTTTATTTTAATTATTACGTAAATTGATAGAACGACATCCAAAACACCTTTCCAATTATTGAGTTTATCAAACCTGATGCGATGTGTAAGACTAGTAGCTGCATATCGTTATCGTGTGATAGTTATGATCCCAACAGATTGCCAATTCAGCTGCAATGGTATTTACTCATGTAATTATAATATAATTCTCCATTTGCAATCTTACGACCCAACTGATCTTAAAGTAGCCCTATCCTTAGGTATTATAAGTAATATCCTCACGCTTTCCCACAAGGGCCCCCAAAGGGTAGGCAGAGGTGTAAAGGTAGTACCCACACACCCACTTTCCGCCAGAGATATATTTTAGGTGCCAACGTGACAGATCACGTTGTTACGATACGTTTCTCAAGCACGACTATATTTGAATTGCTTCTCAGACGTATGCAGGTTTCCTCTCGATGTTTTCTGTGTGGTACCTACATACATCTGATTGGTGAAATATAGATTCAGCAATAGCATTCCCGAACGAGTAGGCAGAGGCGAAACCCCACCCTCTTTTCGCCAGTAATATCAATCGTTAATTGGCAAGTCAGTCGCTGTTTTGTAAGCAAGACTTTGAATTTCATCTTGCTTTTAGGTCGATGTAGTGGAAAGAGAACAGGCGCTCTACTCCCAAGAGATATAACACTTTTGCCCACCCCGTGAGGCACTCAGCGTGTCCCTCATTGGGTGGGCAGTATGTATGCATATGTATGTAGGTTTACGAGTTCCTTAAACGTTAAGTTAGTCGAGAGGTACATCAATGTACTAAAGTTCTGGTAAGACTTTTTCAGGTGACTTCTTAACCCAACAAATCTCTGATTACATATAATATATTCAATAAAAAGCTTTACCATTAACACTATTGGTGTTTTTGCTCCTCTCAGTAAAGAAACATTAAATTAACCCGTATTTTGCACTAGCCACACTCCATATCCGAGCTCTACCGTTAGAGACGGGTTCTTGAATAGAGAACACGTACTGGAAAGCTGCGTGGGACGAACTCAAACTCATGGTCGCTCGTGTTAGATGTGGGGCTCTGGAAATTACGGGGAACCATGTACATGTTAAGAAAAATCTAGTAGATACTGACTCTGGTTATATGGGTACGAGACGTCCAATAACCGACGAGCATGTTTGAAGAGACGTGGATGAAGCGAAAGAGGTATGTATGCCTAGAGAGAACTGGCGGTCTCTTTGATTCAATTCAACAAAGTGTACTTCCACTATGAAGATCTTTCGTAGCATCTCCGGAGCAGCATCGCTTCTCTCTGGGAAAGAAGGGGATACATGTCATCGCTTTGAATCAGGTAGGTACAGAGAATATAGCGCCAGCTCTTTCTAGACTTACAAACCTCTTTATACGCAGTTCTTCTATTTTTTTCAATATCGTTTTCATGTTTTCCACTTTCATTCACTCTTTCTTTTCTTTTACTTTGATCCTTAGCTTCAACCACTCTAGTATTTTTACACGGATCTTTTTATGGTTATATCGTCCAAAAATAAGACCTTATGCTAAAGGTTGGCAAAAATGTATGTCAAGCATCGCAATTATTTTCCATTCTTTATTGAGGTTGACATATAACTATATTTTTTAAAGATATTAATGTTTACTATGGCAATGACGCATGTATACTGTAGCACACAAGTCATAGGTAGATCTAAGATAAAGATCGAATAGATCACTCATAGGTTCCAATAGTAGGGTCAGAACCAACACGAGTAGGCAGAGAGTATAGAGCGCTTGTTCTGGACTCACATACTCATTTAGGCAAACAATATTGCCCTAAATGAGTAGATTGATTGATGAGTAGATAGTAGAGTTCTATATGAAGAGTTTTTTTGCGATTTATTTAATTTAATTTAGTGGCACAGCCAAGACTAGTAGCGTTCAGAGTACCAACATCACAAAAACTTTCATATGATTGGATCCGTGATTAGAGGAACGGGTCGCGGCGCCGGCGCCGGCGCCAACCCGCTTTCTAATGTGTGCTGTACTGGTGAGTGCAACGGTGTTAGCTTAAAAAACCTGACAAAACAAGATATAATATATCTGCACGCCTTCCCACAATTGTCCCGGAATGGGTAGGCGGAGGTATATAGATAGTATCCACACAACCACTTTCCGGTATATTTTAGGTACCAAC
Organism: Drepana arcuata; assembly: GCA_016069955.1. NCBI lineage: Eukaryota > Metazoa > Arthropoda > Insecta > Lepidoptera > Drepanidae > Drepana > Drepana arcuata. The sequence goes on along the minus strand of JACCPG010003062.1, from coordinate 95,966 downwards.
GTGACAGATGGCGAGTCAATTGTAGTTACTTTACATACGCCTTTGATCTCGCTGTTTTCCTTCATCGTAAAACTCGTGGTATGACTAATCACTGTACTTAAGTTCAGAAAAACTCATTGGTACAGTCGGGATTCGAACTTGCAATCCTTGTTACAGGCTACTACTTGAACCACTTGACCACCGCGGCTCAACAGATATAGTATTGTATATTACTCAAGTATGGAACGGTAAGAGTACTAGAATCCGGCGAGGATGTATAAAGAGACTGATGAATATGGACGAAGGGTAAGAGGTATGTAAATCTAAAGAGAACTGGCGTTCTACTATCTCTGCCTACCCGGCTATTCTCCTATGATAGTATATTTATTCCTGAGTAAGAGACAGTCATACATTGGCGGCCATGATGACATTGTAATTCTAGTGTACAATGCGTATCATCTCTCCGAACCGCTCACGTAGAAGGCGAAAGAAAGGCAGTCATTCCACTAAGTCCTATTTTTTCGTTAAATCCGTATTAAGCAAATGAAAATTATAGTCATAGTATATCTATTGTTTGTTCGTGTTATCCCTGATATCTTTCTGTGCTTAAGAGATGACGAATATTGCTTTGTGATAACCTCGTAGCTAAATGATTGTCATGGCGCGTTACGAGGCATAGGTTTCAATGTCGCAGGTTAAACACCGCCATCATTCCTAGGACGGATACCTTTCAGTTATACAGCTTAATAAAAGCGTGTTAAAAATACTCGTGTATGCTATATTCTTATCCTTATATATCCATACTATCTACAAGAATATATTAATAATATAAAAAAAACATTATTTTTAATTTAGGAATACTTGATATCGCCGACTGTACCTAGCAGTGAGACAAGTTTGCCTAGCAACACACCGGTTACGTATCGACGAAAAAACTAACCACAAACTAACTGCATCGGCCCATTGCGAATGGAGGTCTGTTTATATGGGGCTGGGCCTCACCATCGCTGGAATGTTCATTAAATAATAGCAGTTTGCCTGATGCAGTAGGACAAAAAAAACTAGCGTTTTCCGTGTTTTCCGTACTATATAGTCGACTTTGTGGTGTACGAGAGTAAGTACAAAGTGGTATGGGGGTAGTATAAGTATGAAAGTACTGAAAGCTCCACACTCAAAAGCATATAATACTCTTTTCCGTCGTCAGTGACGCCGCCACGTATAAACTGACCCTTACTTACTTTGTGCCCAAAGATGTTAATAAGGTGAATTTTACGCCTGCCTGGACATGTGATAGGTAACAATGGATTCAAATTTTATGTAAGAGTGTTTTTTTGTTGAATGTATGACTGATGTGAAATTTAAGTATTAGACTATTATTTAGTAGCCATCGACGGGGAATTCATCCCCGTACCTTGCAATGGAACCGGCCTTGCACTGTGCGGTTTTAAAAGTTTCCTTCTGTTAGCTTAGGCTTTAGAAAAACTACCCGTTGAGGTTTTCACCAGCATGAAGGTGTTCAAGAAGCGCTTGTAAATATTCCTGCACGTTTAACAAGGAGATCGCTAGGTGTTTTTTCAATGTTTTGATGATTTTGTTACATTAGAATTCGATCAGGTAAGTGGCACTACGTCTACTATGACTATTAAATTTTACAGCGTTAACGATCATAGAATATACAAAACTTCTCTCCAATAAGGTTTTATGCAAGATTAAATCAAATAATTTCATTGAAAATTATCTATTACCGTAAGTAATAAACCGATGCGTTCATATTTCTTGTTTAATTTAAATTTATTAGCAAACTAGCTGTGCCCGCGACTTCGTCGGCGTGGCCGGCTTTTTTCTTTCAGTAAAAAAAATATTTTTTTAAAGTATCCTATGTTACTTCTAATACCACCAAGAATATGTATACAAAGTTTTATGATGATCGGTTATGTAGTTTTTACGTGAAAGTGTAACAAACAAACTTACATTCACGTTTATAATATTAGTAAGGATATCATAAACATTTATAAATGTTGTAATATTATTCCCAAACTCGGGTGTGTTCTTCGAATTTATGGTCTGCATGTATGTCCCTTGCTTTACGACTCTCGTGGTTGCGTAAGGTCCAAAGAGTTCAAACGGACCCGGTATTTTAAGTTAAGTTAAGATCATAGTTTAAAAGTGTTTCTGGGTGTTATATACAGGGTCTCCGAAGGAGTAGGCAGAGCTATGTAATACCTAGACACCCACTCTTCGCCGGTGATATGCATATATTAGGTGCCAACGTGACAGAGCATGTACGTCTTTAGGTTTCCTCTCGATGTTTTCCTTCGCCGTAAAACTCAAGGTTGGTCTAGTCACTGTACTAAAGTTCAGAGAAACTCGATTTTGCAGTCGGGATTCAAACTTGCGAGCTTTATGTTGAAACTACTCGAAATACTCGGCCACTTCAGTGCGTATATAGTTAGTTAGTTAATGTCTCTGCAATAATAAATGATTAGGTATATTTTTCTGAAATGAGCACACTACACAGACTTACGTCACGGAATAAAACTGTTCGTAATCATTTGGAAAGTGGCGCAAAAACAAGATGGCGGTATTACAACATTAAACACCATTCGGAAGTAGGTACTTAATTTTTCACATTGGGGTAGGTTCAAGATACGGGTCGATGACTTTGTTCAACACTGGCACGACTAGACAACCGTTCACCTAATTATTCACTCTACAGTTTCCTTGAGAACCGTATGTTTATCGCATAAAGTCGTTATTCGAATGGCAAAACATTTTTCTCACTGCAAATGTATCTAGCTGCAGCCCCCGTTAGTGTGCGTGCCATTGGAAATAGCCTAGTGTTGGGAAACATTGCGAAATTTTTCGTCGAAGCTAATAGGGCATAGGTATCGATATTCGATCTTTTTTTTTATTAGCTTTATGAATTGAAAGGTACCAATCTACCGACGGCAAAGGTTGCCCATGTTGCAACCACTCGAGTTATGTACATAGCTATTTTTAATTTATTAATTTAATTGAGAAGTGGTTCGGCCGCGATTGACAATTAAAATCTGATCATCGACTATTACTGCTGACATTTTAGAATTAATTATTGTGTAAAGTAGGTCACTGTGTACTGTTTGTAGAGTATGCCAAAGGACCTGGTTTTGAGAGAACAAGTTTGCAATTGGTTTCTTTAATATTATTAAATCAGAACAAATATACCTCTGGCGGAATGTGGGTGTGTGGGTATTACCTATACATCTCTGCCTACCCCTTCGGGGACCCTTGTGGGAAGGCGTGAGGATATTTATTTATTTATAGAACAAACCTTCGCTGGTTCTGCATCATTTAAAGCTAGCGCATAAATCATGATGATATATATATATATATATATATATATATATATATAAACTATAAGAACCTTCTATTTTCACCCCACAAGGGTCCCCGGAAGGGGTAGGCAGAAGTATGTAGTGCCCCACCTTTTGTCTTCGATCCAATATAAAGATAAATGTATCGGTCGATTTATTATTATTATTAAAGGATCATTATTATTGCAGCAATCATCTAGATAGGAATATGATCTAGTTTTTGTAAAGCATTTCTTATTCTCACAAAGCAACTTACAACTTTTTACTTTTTAAAGAAATACTGTCAATTACTTTTCGTCTTCGAGCTGTTTGAAGAACCCTACATTTGACCAAGATCGCCGTTACATTAGGAACTAGCTACTCGAAAAGGTAGATAGATACTGTGTTAATAGTAGTTATGTATAGCTGTAGAATATACTTACACCAACCCAAAGTGACATGCGATCCAGCTGGATCGTAAACCGCTCACCGCCTAAATAAAACGATAAATAATCGAATTGATAGTGTCAATTATCGAGTGGCGATAACCTCGGCGCATCTCTACCGGGCAGTGCACTCACGCACACACGCGCAGCCTTCGGTTAGCAACTGAAGTGAAGGCAGAACCATCTAAAACTACTGACCTGCACCGATGAAAATTATTACAATCGTACATCTAAAATAGATACTTACATTGCGCGCTTTAACGGTGTGCTTATATTTGATAGCTATACAAGTGAGCAATGTACAGATAAGTCATAAAACAACCGTGGAAGATTGAGTTTAGAATACACAGAGATATGTTTTATAGTAGGTTAGATCTAGCAAAATAAAAACGAGTCGCCCGCGGAGTTATATTTTAAATAGCGGATGCATTTACCATGTAGGACAGTTGTAGGTTTTCTAAAACGGTCTAGAAATGCATTTAGAATGTGCGGCCGCTTGAAAAAGTGCCAGTTGCAAGACATTGATTTTACAAGGTTTCTCTTGCGCGGTGCATTTACATTAATTAATGGTATTAGCTAATTTGTTGGATTGCAATTAAATTTTATTACACTGATTGGTATTCGCTAATGCCTAGCCTTATTCCGCCTAAAAATCTGGGCGGGCGATACCATGGCGGTAGTGGGGATGGGATTAAAACGGATATAATAAAAAGAAATAAATTGTATTATATTTTGATAATAAAAATATGTCCTCACGCCTTCCCATAAGGGTCCCCGAAGGGGTAGGCAGAGGTGTGAAGGTAATACCTATTGTATGTTTTAGGTGCCAACGTGACAGATGGCGAGTCCATCGCCGTTACTCCAGCACGACTATACATACGCCTTTGAATTTCTTCTCAGACGTATACAGGTTTCCTCTCGATGTTTTCCTTCACCGTTAAGCTCGTGGTGTGACTAATCACTGTACTTAAGTTCAGAAAAACTTATTGGTACAGTCGGGATTCGAACTTGCGACCTTTGCGTCGCTGGCAACTGCTCGAACCACTCGGCCACCACGGCTCTTATTGTACGGCTTTTATTATAATTTTAATTCATATATTATCGAACTGCGAGTTCGATTCCGACTGTACCTAATATTTGCGTTACAATCGACTCTAAGCACCCGGCCACCAACGGCTCTCACATGCTTACTGATGAACTAATTAATGGCTTGCTTTCGGTGACCACGTGCTGGTCACCACGCCATGCCATGCTTTCGGTGGCATGTCACGTGTTCATTAATGCTCCAATAATGTACGGATAATCACATGATACCACACAATGTTCCAGCTGATTACTCATACAACAGTGAGACCATATACAGGATGGCTTGGAAAATGTATGGGACTTGGGGAGGGGGGGGAAATGGGGATGGGCTGCGTTAGGGCACAGTGATAGGAAGAAACAAAAAAAAATATGTTTATTAAAAAATTCGCTGTAACGATAAAGTAATACGACATATCTACGTTTATATTTTTTTATCTTTTTAATATATTTGAATAAAAAAATCTAGTTTTCTTATTGAATCAGGACCCGACGACTTCTAGAAGACAACAGTTCTATTGTATCGACACCCGACAACTTCTAGAAGACAACTGTTTCATTGTATCGACACCCGACAACTTCTAGAAGACAACAGTTCTATTGTATCGACACCCGACAACTTCTAGAAGACAACAGTTCTATTGTATCGACACCCGACAACTTCTAGAAGACAACTGTTTCATTGTATCGACATCCGACAACTTCTAGAAGACAACAATTTTCACATACAACCTGTATAATAACGGGTCGACTTAACCTGTTTTTCGCAAACGAATTATAGTCATACAAAATAATTTATATACAACTTTGCGTGTGTAAACAGGTGTTTAACTATTGTCGCAGGTGGACCAAGGCTGCTTGAAGGAAAAATTTTATTTCAAATTGACATTCATTCATGTATGTATGAATGTATGAATGTATTGAACAAACTATAATGATATGAAATGTTAATAATTATAATAAAATACCTATCCGTACCTATTGTTTTTTGCTAAGCATTCAATATCTTTATTTGCAATCTGACTCACTATATAGTCGATGTTTTTTATACCACAAGGGTGCCAAGCAAGAATGCGGTCCGGCGGGTGGTAAGCGGGTACCGCCGCCTATGAACACTTGCAACACCGGGGCATCGCTCACACGCTGCCGACCCTGCCGGAATCTCTTCACACCTTTCTTGAAGAACTCCATGCTGTACTCTCCAGAGAAAACCTCAACGGGGAGCTCATTCCACAGCCTGAGCGTTCGCGGAAGAAACTCCTTTGGAACCGCGGAGTGCGAGACCTTTGTGGTTCCAAGGTATGGGGAGGAATTCCCCGTCGATGGCGAGAAGTACGGTGGTAGAAGGTAGAAGCGGGCATCATGTCGAACAATCTATACGCATTTGTCTCCGTAATGTTTGACTAAATATCAGCAAAATAGCATTTTCTGTTTGCAGCGTTTCATTATGTCTATGAGTCACGATATTTGAGGAGGTACGAAAGACTTTTCACTGGAAAACTTATCCATGCAAAATTAAAAACACGAATCCTACACATTATAAACGTAAGTCTGTGAGGACGTTGCTTACTCCATCACGCAAGAACGGAACGAAATAAGATTTTGCACAGAGATATATTATGACAAGGATTATCACATACGATATAATTTATTCCAGATAGAATCTACCCATTAAATATTTTTTACGAGAGTGAAACCAAGAGACAAGGTAAGGAATTGAATTCAAATGTTTCCACCTCCTTTTGTCTCCTTTGCCCATCCTAGACAAGTCATGCCTTTTACACACATCCTACTGCTAAACTATTCGCCAAACAGGCTTTTCACTTTCCCAGTGGAGAAAGTGTTTTCCTGCCAGTTTGTCTGGATTTGCTTTAGTGCTAGCTTTATAGCACTCGAAGAGGCGGTAAAAGTGAGGCTAACCCACTAGTTAATAGTTGTGGTTAAGCGGTTGCCTAGCTACGGCGGTGTGGCCTTCGCAAGCGTTTGTGGGTGGGGTCCAAATAGAGGCGTTGGCGGAATTTAGAATACAAAGTAATGTTGCTTCCAAACTATTTGGGCTTGGTTAACTTTTCAAACATAATTTTCTTTTCGATCGCGGGTTGAGATATTGTCCTCAAATTTTTGTTTACTGTAAAGATCTAATTAATGAGATAAGTTTGTCACTAATATTGAGTGCGTTGGTGAGGATCCTATTTACTCAATCACGGCAGAACGGCTGAACGATTTTGGATGAGACTAGACTATAAATGATACAACTACCAAAATATGTATTGCTTTAGATGAGCGTGTACAAACGAACTAAGAGTTAGATGTGCACATATAAGTAATATCTAATATAGTACATATTATATTACTTGTACGTAAATATGTATATATTTGGTCACACCACGAGCGTTACGGTGAAGAAAAACTTCGAGAGGAAACTTTCATACGTTTGAGAAGAAATTCAAAGACGCATGCATAGTTTTGCTTGAGTAACTGCTATGGACTCACCATCGGTCACCTTGGCACCTGAAATATATCTCCGGCGGAAAGTGGGTATTTGGGTACTACCTACACTCCTCTACCTACCCCTTCGGGGACCAAATCAAGTTACAAATGAATAGCAAATTATTAAGTCTCATTTAAATATATTAAAAGGCAGGATAATTGAACATTATCGTGTGAGCCTACATATAGGTATTGGAACTTGAGGCACTTAACATGAGACGATGGAAGATCCTATTAATGTTAATTTGCAAATTCGATTATGAGCAATATTGAGTGTTGTGATCTCTCATAATCTAACAAGTGTTGCCTAGCAGCTCGTGTTGGGTCCGCGGGTGCGTTTTACGAGCGGCCTGGTTTTATAGCGCCCCGCCTTTGTATAGTACCATCCATGTAGCTCTTCGACTAGGAGCACCCGGCCTTAGGGTTGTACAGCGGATGAAATGGGACTCTGGTCCGTCTATGACATTGTGGTTTAATGTATCTATCATTGTACACTAGTTAATTAGCATTGAAACTTCGGTGCAAGGTGTTCCTAAATAGCTATTACGATAGCAATTAAAATATTTTGTTCTTTTAGTTTCAATGATTATACTAAATCAATTATTATAAATAAATCAAATTGTATGCATTAGTAAAACTTCGTATGAAAACTGTATGCGTTTGATATTCCAAGTCGTATGAAAATTCGAGTTTGATTATCAACGAGAAACTCACCGTACGTTAGCATCTAAATGCCGACCTATATCTGCATCTTAAAGCTATTGTTATACTTCTGTCTGCTCCTTGTAAGAAGGTAAAGAGTATGCAAGGGTTTTCAATAAAGGTTGAATATTGTAAAGAATATATACCAGGAATAAATCGTATTTTGTTAACGTGAAGTAATATATTCGGCTCTGAGAAATGTTCCTCTGTCGCGGAATACTGATTTAAATATTAATAATATATCATCATCATCATCATATCATCACGCCAAGTCCCTAACGGGACTTGTACATACCACTAAGACGTCGGCTCGATTGATGGTAAGTGGTTACCACCGCCTGTGGATCGCCTAAAGAATCGCCCGCGCGTGGCCAACCTGCAAGATTTTTCCTCAACTTAAAAACTCCATGCTGCACTCTCTATGCCAAACCTAAGCGGGGAGTTCGGGGAAGAAAACTCAACAGAGTTTTTTTTCTATTTGCCGAACTATATGTATAATTGTGCTACGATCCGACAGACAACCCTACTAGTTATATATTTACGCAACAAGGTGGTTTTTAAGCTCGTGTGCATTTTATAGCCAATCGAGCTGCCCTCGTTATCGAGTAGAATTGAGACGTTACGTTTACGAGCATCGTTTACGTTACGATACCGCTATATAATGGGTTGCGAACTGCTGGGACGATCGTGAAGCATAATTACTTTGGATATTACTCAGTTAGATGATCTTTGCTCGCCATCCATACTCAGTCAAGCGCGCTGATTGAAACAGTCTGTGGCAGGGGTTGCTAACACTCTATGTCTTACGAATACCTAATAGATTTATATGTGGTGAAAGCCGTGGTGACCTTGTGATTCGAGTAGTTACGACACAAAAATCGCACGTTTGAATCCCGACTGTACCAATGAGTTTTTCTAAACTTAAGTACAGTGATTAGTCACACCGCGAGCTGTATGGTGAAGGAAAACATCGAGAGGAAACCTGCAAACGTTTGAGAAGTAATTCAAAGGCGTATGTTTGGTCGTGCTTGAGTAACGGCGATGGACTCGCCATCTGTCACGTTGGCACCGAAAATATACTCTGGCGGAAAATGGTTGTGTGGGTACTACCTATACACCTCTGCCTACCCTACCCTTGCGGGATGGCGTAAGGACATACATTTATTTATGTGGTAACACAGATTGGTCGTACATATATTTCAGGTGACAAATGGCGAAACCATTGACGTTTCTGAAGAACAACTATACTATTGCTTTAAATTTATTCCCAAACTTATGCAGATTTCCTCTTGACGTTTCCCTTCATTGTAAATCTCGTGGTGTGACTAATCACTGTACTTAAGTGCAGAATATGTCAATGGGACAGTCGGGTTTCAAACTTCCATTCTTTGTGTTGCAAGCAAATTCTACAACCACTCGGCTTCCACGACTTTTATTATTGAAAATAAATACGTATTTTTCTACCAGGTAACCTTGTACCTTCGTTCCATTTTCTAATAGATGCGGAACATAATAGCGATTGTGTCCCGGCCTTACACAGCTTCCTGTCGCTCGTTATCGGGAATGTTATTACTGTAACAAATTGTTTGTTTGTCAGCCGGGCTTCAGTGGGCGGTTGCCATGGCGACATACTATCTATTCTTAGCTATTGATCTTGTTTGTGTATTTTCCTTAACTAGGGTGTATTATTTATCCATGTACCCTACATCCGTTGTTGGGATTGATTGGTGCGATCCTTGTTTGTATGTATACACCTTTTGTAATACGTTTGGCATTACATATAGGCGTAGTTGTAATCTCATCAAATAGGGATGGAGAGAACGTTCTACTCCCATTACCAATCGCGGTAGTCGGGACTCGGCATTGTACTTACGCAGACGGCGAGTCTCTGCTTATAGTAGGAGAGCTGGCACCAATTTTTGGGTAGGTATTTGAACCAAGCTGAAAACTTGTTACATACCTCGCCTATTATACCCCAATACGGAACTGCAGACCTGGCTGGTAAACACCAAGAACTGAAAAACTGCAAAATACCCAAAAATTGGTGCAAGCTCTCGGACTATTATGTGCGCTCCAAGCGCTACAGGTACTATGAAGACGCGCCCCACCAATTTCTAGGAGAGGAGGTCGCGGGTTGTGTGGTGTATACCTTCCGCTACAGAGTCGAGGGCACACTCTCTTCCCCCCATCCCATACGAGCAGGAGTCCCGCAAGGCTCAGTGCTCTCGCCACTTCTATTCACGCTTTATACTAGCGACATTCCCCTCCTTAGACGAGTTAAAAGCGCTCTGTTCGTCGATGATACGGCTATCTACTACAAAGGTAGAACTCCCGAGGGAATTCACGACAACCTCCAATCCGCTGTCACAGTCCTGGGGCGGTGGTTCCGGAAATGGAGAATCGAAGTGAACCCCACCAAAAGCGCAGCCATTCTATTCTGGACAGGCCTCGAACACTGGTGTTGTGTAAATTAAAGTTTTTTTTTAAATCATAAATGTAACACACACATACAAGGTAAGGTAACGTATTATAGATAATATACAATCGACGCAGTAACCGGAAGCTGACATAAAGCAAAACATACATACATACGTATCATCACGCCAAGTCCCTAACGGGGTAGGCAGAGAGTATAGAGCGCCTGTTCTCTCTAGAAAATAGACATAAAGCAAAACAGCCGCAATTAATTCAATCTCCAAAGAAAACCTGAACAATTTGAAATGATTTTCTTTTCAGACACCTTGGAGTAGTGTCATTTGTAATTCATATGTGATCATAGATAGTGTCGCTTTAATGCGGTCGTCGGGGACGTGTCCCGGCGCAGGTGCCGGCCAGCCTGCCGTGAACCCACACTGTGGACGCCCTCTATGTATATTGATGGTAATGTAACCCATAGGATACCTGGGATATGTAACTGTTAGTGATGTACATCGTTCGATAACTCGGGTACGCAAAATGAGCCCAGAACATGTTGAAAAAAAAGGAAATAATATATGATTTTTATTAATAAAATAATATAATAATTATATCCTCACGCCTTCCCCTAAGGGTTAATGAATTAGTTATTTTATTAATATGTTCGGCTTAAATCGACTCGTATTACCTTGCAGTTTTGACTGTTAAATTTGATCATACATACGTACAAGAAATATGATAAAATGTAGCTCACGCTACGCTAGAATAACGTAGCTTTCTAGGAGTTAAATATTTTTCTTTAAACAGCTGAGTAGTTTTTAAATTTATTTTAATGAACTCCTTCCTCTTCATAATTTTATTGTAGATTTATTAAAAATATCACCACGCCGAGTCCCTAACGGGGCAGGCAGAGAGAATGAGAAGAAGGCAACTTCTTTAATTATTTTTTATATTAAGTATAAACCTAAGATTCTACGCCTTCAGCCAGATGAGAAACGTGCTATTTCGTGCTTCCATTGTTGGACATTGGATTAGGCAGCATTTCGATATACATGGCTTGTCATCGATAGGTCCCACCCCTAGGCATCAGTATGCCGCGGCCGGTGGAAGCACGTGTGCGGCGAGCTCGGCCACACGGCGCGTGACTCGTATATCACTTGGCTGGACATGCATGCGATTGCTTCATCCCTTACACTATTTGCATTTCGATCATTTTATCAATATATTACCAGACTAGCTGTCCCACCCAGCTTCGCCCGGGTGAAAAAGTAAATAAAAACAGTTTTCAACTATTGCTTCCCCTATGGAGACAATAGAATAGACAGTTAAAAACGTGTTTTAAAAAAAAAAATTGAGTTTTAGAAAAGTCCGTTCTTAGCTGACCTCTACACCGCGTAAGGAATACTCCTACCAAATTTCAAGTCAATCGGCCTTATAGTTCCTGAGATTTCGTGATGAGTGAGTTCAAAAATGGGATCTCCTATATATGTATAGATGACAGCTATTTGTAACGTTTGTACGAAAAAAGGCACTCAGGTGATCCATAAGTAGGTATATTAAGATTTAAAAGTATAATAGTCTCTTCTCAATTTGCGTGAACGCTTTAGCGATATATTATATTCTTACGGTACACGTAGCCTATTATCATACATACATAAATACATACATATCATCACGCCAAGTCCCTAACGGGGTAGGCAGAGAGTATAGAGCGCCAGTTATCATACATACATATCAGATTACGTTTTTTATTGTTATATGGTGATTTTAAATAAACCCAGATTTGAATCTGATTATCTTGTTAACTATCTTTTCAATTATATGCATATAACTAGAGCTCTACTCTCTCTACGAAAGATTGATGAAACGAATATACATTGCGAAGGCTTGTGGCAGGAGCGGAAGTGGTGACACCACGTTCAATTACCTCGATCAACAAATCAACAAATTAGTTTTTGTTTGTGGTGACTTCAACATTGATTTATTAGTTAATTCACCCGAAAAATGTAAGCTTATCTCATTGCTTAAATCATTCAATTTAAAATATATATTTAATGAAGCAACTAGAATAACAGCAACATCATCTTCATGCATAGATAATGTATTTACTAATTGTAACGTTAAAACCTCGTTCTTAATTAGTGGCATTAGGTCAGACCATACTGGTCAACTTGTATCTTTTGATCTAGGCAAAAAGATAGACTTTGCTAAAACTGTTCAAATTAGACCTCTTACGAAAAATAAATTAAAATCATTTAATGATAATGTTGTAAACAACCTATCAAACACTAGTTTTGATTCAAAGGACCCCAATATTAACTACGGCACATTATTTTCTAAAGTCTGCCAGGAATTCAATAAAATATGTCCTTTGAAAACAGTTAAAGTAAATTCTAAATCAAAATTTAGTGCATGGGCCACTGCGGGAATAAGAAAAAGCAGAGATAATTTATACAATTTATATTATGAAAAATCTCTAACTACAGATCTAGCTTTCCATAATTATGTTAGAAACTATTCAAAAATATTTAAAAGTGTCTGCGCTCAAGCAAAATCACTATTAATAACTAATAAAATAGGTATTTCTAATAATAAAATAAAAACTGTGTGGCAAGTTATTAACAGAGAAACTGGAAAGACACAAAAACAAGATCAGAATGAATTGTCGTTGAAAATAGATAATCGGACCATTCCTGATAAACAAGAAGTGGCGGAGACACTAGAAAATTACTTCACGAATATTCCAGTGGAAGTTACAAAATCTCTCCCCTCTTCTTCGACATTAGCTGAAGCTCTTTTAAAAGAAAACTTTACTGAGGACATACAAGACTTCAAATTTAAAACAATAAGTATAAGTACAATTAAATCCGCGTTTAAAAGTCTCAATATAAAAAATACGGAAGACTTATGGGGAATATCCGTTAAGGTTCTTGGAGATATCATTGAATCAATCGCTCCTGTCCTAGCAGACATATTCAATCAATGCTTGGACAGTGGCGAGTTTCCTGATCTAATGAAACATAGTAAAGCAGTACCAATTTTTAAATCGGGTTGTAAGAATGATCGCTCTAGTTATAGACCTATATCTGTGCTTCCAGCATTGAGTAAAATCTATGAAAAAATCATGTTGGACCAGATGTCATATCATTTCAACTCAAACGGCATTCTGCATAGTCAACAGTTTGGTTTCACGAAGCGTAGGTCGACAACGGATGCGGGAGTAAAACTCGTCACTCACATTCTGGAATCCTGGGAGAAGTCCCAGGATGCCATTGGCATATTCTGTGATCTCTCGAAAGCGTTCGATTGCGTCGACCACAACACACTGATATGTAAATTACACCACTACGGAATTCGTGGACTCGCTGCTGATCTTGTTCTCTCATATTTATCAAACAGACAGCAAAAAGTTAATGTAAATGGGGCGACGTCCTCCGGGTCCTTAGTCAAGATGGGCGTACCCCAAGGTTCAATTCTCGGTCCTTTTCTATTTCTTGTTTATATCAATGATCTCCCTTATATGATGGCCAAGTTATCGGATATTATTCTCTTTGCTGATGACACATCGCTAATTTTTTAAATAGATAGGAAAAATACAAATGTCTTGCATGTTAATGAAAGTTTAACTGTTCTCTCGAAATGGTTCGCAGCTAATAATCTTTTACTGAATCCAAACAAAACGAAATGTCTTAAGTTCTCTTTACCAAATGTAACACAACGGGATCTGAATTTAAATCTTGACGGCAACAAACTTGATGCTATAGCGGAAACTGTATTCCTAGGAATTACCATCGATTCAAAATTGCAGTGGGGCCCGCACATTAGAACACTTTCCGGTCGGTTAAGTTCAGCTGCGTATGCAGTACGGAAAATAAAGCATTTAACTGATGTAGCCACAGCTAGGCTAGTATACTATGCTTATTTCCACAGTATTATGTCCTATGGCATTCTGCTGTGGGGATCAGCGGCGGACGTTGACTCAATTTTCATTCTACAAAAGAGGGCGGTCCGCGCGATCTATGGCATGGGTCCTCGCGAGTCTCTCAGAGAGAAATTTAAAGAGATCGACATACTAACTTTGCCTTCACTCTATATCTTTGAATGTATTTTATATGTCCGCAAAAATCGAGGGATTTACAAAATTAAAAGCGACTGCCATAATAAAAATACCCGCAGTAAACATGAAATTGTAATCCCGAAATATAGATTAACAAAAACGAGCAAGTCTTTTATTATAAATAATATACGCTTTTACAACAAGCTGCCAAAGTCAGTTATAGAACTGACCGATGTAAAGTTCAAAAACGTTATCAAACGTGTTCTGATTAAAAAAGCATATTATAAAATCAAGGACTACGTTGAAGATAAAGAAGTCTGGCTCTAGTTCCTTCTGCGCATGCGGCTTCCTTGGTAGCTCATAAACGGCACAAATTTGTGGATGTCTCTAACTATTCTGAATCTTTTCTTTTCTCATTTCGGGGTTTTTTTTTTACAATAATAATTTTACTTTTTTTTTATTTTAATTTATTCAATATCTTGACCAGAATTAGTTACAGTACTGATGACAATATTTGTGTCACTTGTTTAATTTGTCTAATTTGTGAATGTGAGAACATTGTAGGCTTTGTAGATTCTTAGATCTTGCTAACATTGTTATAATTATCTTGTTTTATGTATGCTTTGTATAGTAAGCAGCGACCTATTGTCGGGCCTACGTTGTTCCCCATACTTGGGTACTATTGCTGTAACGAAAAAATATTATTGTTGTATATGCCTAATGATTTGAAAAGAGTAACCATGGAGTTTCTTGCCGGTTCTTCTCCATGGAAGCGACCAACCCGAACCGTGCTCTTTTTTCGACGTTTTATAAGTGCCCACCTGGGCCTATGTGAAATAAAAAGATTTTGATTTTGATTTTTGATTTTGATTTAAGGCTATCCTATATTTAACTAGCATATAACTAGTTCTGACCTTACCTTGAATTAATAATATCGTTCGTGTATTTTTTATAATAACCTGTTGTGCAGCAGAATCTCAGCTAGAAACTTAATAAAACCAATAAGAATAATTTTAACCGATATAGTCGTTAGTGCAAAATTTATGTTAAAATATTGCCGTGTGCATAAATAGGCATCTGGCCTCTTGTCCAGGTAATTCGAATTTCGAAGTTGGATTTCTGATTCGCCATATAGTGGGTTTTAGTAATTTTTTTGGGCCAAACTTCCACAATAATCGTATGACTAGTTTCTGGAGTGCATATAGGACAAACATACAAACATTGATTTCTATTTTATAATACATAATATTAAAGTACAATTGGGTACTACGCCCCATATCCCATACCTACTAGTACTAATTAATTTAAGTGTATATTTTTGTTATCAGGTTTATTCAACAAAAGTTAGAAAGAGCAACAGTTCAAGAAAAGCAAATGGTATTCAACGAGATAATTGGCGCAGCATACAGCCTTATGACGGACGTGTTTGGAAACTATGTCATTCAGAAATTCTTTGAGTTTGGTACGACTGAACAGAAGACGACGTTGGCACAGAAGGTACGCATTGCATGACGCTGTTGTTGATACTATTACTGACGCGGGGTGACTCTGACTGTGATATGGTTACGATATTACGGTGTAGATATTTCTATATTGGGAAATCACAGATCCGAAGAATAATAACATATCGTATGGAGACAGCTTCAACTTAATGAACACTATGATTAAACTTTTATTTAAAAAAGAATTACTAAAACCACTGAATTGAAATGTATATTGTATGGTAGGTACCGACCATGGAATGTTTTGGCTATGATAATACTGCCGACGGAAAAGTCTGGACAAACTCTTGTAGATTTAATTGAATATTCTCGTGTAATTTACAATTTGTTTATTGCGAGAGATCTGAACACGGTATTATAATATCAGGTACGCGGACACGTGCTTAACCTGGCGCTGCAGATGTACGGGTGTCGCGTCATCCAGAAGGCACTGGAGTCCATCCCCGCGGAGCAACAGCAGGAGGTCGTGCGCGAGCTCGACGGGCACGTTCTCAAGTGCGTCAAGGACCAGAACGGCAACCACGTGGTCAGTCAGCACATACATTACTTTACACATGCTACTAACACAGCACACGTCCATTGGATATTATTTTGCTTTTTACCATTATCATAAATTTAAGAGCTGGGTGGGCTCTTGTCGTCCTCTCTTATGCAATTTATATTGCTCTAATATTATCAGCGAGACGTATTTTAATTATTCCTACTGTTTGCATATATAAACGCAAGCGAGCCATGAAGTGTATACTAAGTACAATTATAACGTGCATTGGTTCAGGTCCAAAAGTGTATCGAGTGCGTGGAGCCGACGGCGCTGCAGTTCATAATCAACGCGTTCGCGGGTCAAGTGTACGCACTGTCGACGCACCCGTACGGCTGCCGCGTGATCCAGCGCATCCTGGA
This sequence comes from Drepana arcuata, assembly GCA_016069955.1. Taxonomy (NCBI): domain Eukaryota; kingdom Metazoa; phylum Arthropoda; class Insecta; order Lepidoptera; family Drepanidae; genus Drepana; species Drepana arcuata. The sequence goes on along the minus strand of JACCPG010003062.1, from coordinate 79,060 downwards.
GCACTGCACGGGCGAGCAGACGGCGCCGGTGCTGGGCGAGCTGCACGCGCACACGGACCAGCTGATCCAGGACCAGTACGGCAACTACGTGGTGCAGCACGTGCTGGAGCACGGCGCGCCCGAGGACCGCGCGCGCCTCGTGGCCGCCGTGCGCGGGAAGGTGCTGCAGCTGTCGCAGCACAAGTTCGCCTCCAACGTGGTCGAGAAGTGCGTCTCGCACGCCACGCGCAACGAGCGCGCGCTGCTCATCGACGAGCTGTGCGGCTTCAACGACAAGTCTGTACCTAATGCATCATTACATCAACACACCAATACTACAATGCAACGCAACGGGACACATGGCGAGCCCATCGCCGTAACTCGAGCACCATTATACGTACGCGTTTGAATTGCTTCTCAGACGTATGCACGTTTCCTCTCGATGTTTTCCTTCACCGTAAAGCTAGTGGTGGTGTGACTAATCACTTAAGTTACATAAGTTCAGAAAAACTCATTGGTGCAGCCGAGATTCGAACTTCGGCCACCACGGCTCTCATATATAATACATATTCGTTATTTAAACGCATACCGCCGGCCTTCTACAATATGATGCGCTGCGATGTGTGTCGTCCCATAAATATCCCGTAAGAGTGCTAACCGTCGACATCGGTCCGTGGAGCGTCCTTTATAATGAGCGCAGTGGTGCGTTTTTCAGCGCGCTGCACGTGATGATGAAGGACCAGTACGCGAACTACGTGGTGCAGAAGATGATCGACGTGGCCGAGCCGACGCAGCGCAAGGTGCTGATGCACAAGATCCGGCCGCACATCGGCTCGCTGCGCAAGTACACGTACGGCAAGCACATAATCGCGAAGCTGGAGAAGTTCTTCATGAAGGCGCCCGAGCTGGGCCCCATCGGGCCGCCGCCGCCCGGCGCCGGGCTGTAGGCCGCCCGACCCGCCGCCTAATATATACATTTTGTGAATATTGCGATTGTACATTTGTAAGTATAGAGCCGGCGCCTGTACATACTCGCGGAGACTGATGTACAGAACGATACGATACGATATACTGTTTACTGTATACTGTAACAATAGTTGTACAGCGCCGACGCCGACTGCGGCGCTCGGCGGCCGCCTCGCCGCGGCGTGACCGTTTATTGCGTTTGTAGCCCGTAAGTGTTCTAGTATTATTCGTTGTTCGTATGAATCTATGTATAAATATTTGAACGTCTCTCATTCTCGTGTAATTTATGAATCGAAGGAAGGCAGCGGCTCGACGAAGCCGCGCTTTTCCGTATTGTAGCTCGTTGTAGATTAACTATTAGCTGGGCTAGGGGACCTTGAATCTTCTGAAGTGATGAAGGAATGCCGCAGGCAGTTCTAGACAATCGGCACTATAGTCGTGATTATATTATTAATTATTATTTTGTACTATTCAAGTCAAGCTCTCGTTTAAGTTTTAAGCCGGCTTTAAAATCGTACATAGTTTATCGAATATTGTTTAGTGCCGGAATGTATAGTTATCGATTTAATTTTGTGAAAATGATATTTTTGTATATTTTAATGTAATGTAATTTAAGTTATTTAGTTAATGTGCCCCCGAGAAGGCGGGCTCGCTTGTCGAGTGGGCGATGCTTATGTTATTGCGAGCGTATAGTAGCGTAGCGTAGGTTATAGTGATGATTGTGAAGTCCTGTACTGATAGCTGTAGTCCCGAGGTCTACCTTGCCGGTTGCACGTCACAAGCGTAGCTGCTCCCATTCCCCCTGTGTAATTAATTTTATAGGAAGCGTAGTTTCCTACGACACCTCAGATTTTTTACGTCTAGATGTAATTGAAAATAAAATTATTGTATATGGCTGTACAAAAACGTTAACAAAATGATTTGTAAAACCCGTATGTGATGGAAAAATAGGGTGGGTCGTCGAGAGCGGCGAGGTGTGACTTATCGCGGCTCTGGCCGACCTGCCTTGTAGGTTGTACTAGATAACATTTATATGATGATTCATCTATTTAGACATTAATTATAATTAAAGCATTTCTGTAATAATATTACAAAGTATTATGTAGTTTCATTCCACATCCTTACGCTCAATCAGTGTCTCTGGGTCGATGATGAGTAATAGCGTTACCGCTGTTACTATAACTAAATATAATCTAGCTTCGAAGAGTACTCGAAACCTGCGAGTATTATGTGGTTGAAGCGAACCGAGGTCTTTAGTCTAGGTAGAACTTAACCTCTACCTATACCATGCGACACTCGGCGAAATAAAATTTCAGCAGATTTGACGCCGTGGTGGCTGAGTGGCTCGAGTAGTGGCCTACAACACTTAAGATTGCAAGTCCAAATCCTGACCTCATGAATGCGTTTTTATGAACTTATATGTACAGTGATTAGTCACACGAGCTTTACGGTGGAGGAAAACATCACTTGCATTTGCAAACATATCCTCACGCCTTCCCACAAGGGTCCCCGAAGGGGTAGGCAGAGGTGTATAGGTAATACCCACACACCCACTTTCCGCCAGAGGTATATTAGGTGCCGACGTGACAGATGGCGAGTCCATCGCCGTTACTCAAGCACGACTATACATACGCATATTTGATTTTCTTCTCAGACGTATGCAGGTTTCCTCTCGATGTTTTCCTTCACCGTAAAGCTCGTGGTGTGACTAATCACTGTACTTAAGTTTAGAAAAACTCATTGGTACAGTCGGGATTCGAACTTGCGAATTTTCCGAATTACCATGGAACTGAACGTCGTAGATATGTCAACACCGAGAACCAACTCGTTACTCCATAGTAGAGGGAGAGTAGCTCATTCCGTGTAGTCCCCTGTCCCCTGTTAGAAGGTCGCCTGAAGAGCGACTGTGGCGGAAGGCATACTATAGTACTATCTTGACCATTTTACATAGGTGTGTGGATACTTGATACTACTGCCACCCCTTCCTCTTGGCAAAAGTGTGAAGAAAACAGAAATGGTTACATATTTCTTCCGAGTGATCTCTGTAGGGGATTCGGGCGATAAGTCTGAGAAGAAAAGGCAGGTTTCAATTGCAATATTTTAATTGAATTGTTTATAATTACTTAGCATTATTACATTTGGAGTACCGTAAAGAGGTGGGCTCTAATGGTACTAGACGGCTACTTATCGTCATCTTTATCTTTATCCTTCTTGGGTTTGACGCTGCGCTCCCTGTCGCGCGACCGGTCGCGGCCCCGCGGCGAGCGCGACCGCGACTTGTGGCGCCGCGACCGCGACCGCGATCGCTCACGGCGGTATGATCTGCCAAATAAAAATGCGTTAAGATTATCATATCCATATACCAGGAATCTGATTTCCTGTTTAGATAGTTATTTATACAAACTTGCGTTTTCTCAGATAAATACATATCATCACGCCAAGTCCATAACACGGTAGGCAGAGAGAATAGAGTGCAAGTTTTCTCTTGACATGCATACCTCTTTCGCTTCGTCCACATTAATCAGTCTCTTCATACATGCCCGCTGGTTTCGAGTACTTTCCGTTCCCGTCTTTAAGTATCCGTTCGATATACATAAGACAGATATAACAGTTGTACTTACTTTTCTCTTATTCTATCAGGTTTTATGGATCTCGAACGGTCTCGCTCCCTATCCCGTTCGCGTTCGTCCTAGAAAGGGAATATGAACATGAAAAGTTTTGCCTTAACACAATTGCGCGAAAACACATGACACAGTATAACATACATAAGCGGGTATATCATCTCTCCTGTCGCGTTCCCGTCGTTCGCGGTCCTCACGGTCGCGCATCCTATCGCGGTCCCGGTCCCGGTCCCTGTCACGCTCGCGGTCTCGCTCCCTGTCCCGGTCCCGCTCCGCGTGCGGCGGCGGGTGCGGGCGGAAGGGCGGCGTGTAGGGCGCGCCGTGCGCCGCGAGGGCGCCGGGCGGCGGCGGCAGCCCCGGCGGCGGGCCCATCGCCATGCCGCCCATGGGGCCCGGCGTCAGCTCCTTTATCTCTGTCGGCGCCCACCCACTCGCCTCCGGGTGACCTACACAATTGACAATGACGTTGGAAACTTAAGTATCATTATTAATACAGGCCGTAAAAAGCCGTGGTGGCCGAGTGGTTCGAGTTTTCGCCTGCGACACAAAGATCGCAAGTTCGATTCCCGACTGTACCAATGAGTTTTTCTGAACTTAAGTACAGTGATTACTCACACCAAGAGCTTTACGGTGAAGGAAAACATCGAGAGGAAACCTGCATACATCTGAGAAGCAATTCAAAGGCGTATGTATAGTCGTGCTTGAGTAACGGCGATGGACTCGCCGTCTGTCATGTTGGTCCCTTATATCTCTCTGCCGGAAAGTGGTTAAGTTGTTGCTGCCTTAGCCTTAGTTGATTTAGGTAATTAACCTCAGGTCAATTTAGAGGCCCAAGGCTACGTGTGGTAGGAGCAACATGAATCCCAAAGGCGGCCAGTCACATGGCAGCATAGCGTCGTGTAAGGACGTACATAAGTAGATACAGACCCCAAGGCTCTTCATAAGGCACGCTACTGTGGTGCTGTGGTGGCGGCGGGTAATAGTGTTCGGTGGGTGGTGGGCCGAAGTAGTCGGGCGGAGCGGCCAAGTCGCGGCCGTGTCCACTGCGCCCGTACTCGCGCCGCTCCGCTGTCATCACCTGCGAAGGCGTGCCACACAATAACATACACTTCACCTATTAGGACTCCCTAAGGGTAAGCAGAAATATAAAACAATTCGCTTTTCTACAGAGACAAGTGTTACAGCACCCTGTCTATTATAATATCGTCGCCATATATCCTTGATTTCGCATATTTCCCATATAGACTTACAGGTTTTTATCGCACATACCGCAAGTTTGTGAAGTATTGGTATGCTCATAGAACATACACATAATATATATCAACTTCAGATTTGATTACTGTTGCAGCAAATACCTGTATTGTGTTTTCCCTAGTTTGATAATTGTTTGGCATCATGGGCGGCATTGTATCATCATTCCTCATGGGACCTGGAAAAATCACATTCTTATTGAATACCAAAAACCGTAACCAATTTAATCTATAAAGTATATTTTTAATCAAAGAAATCTATTTTATCTATTATAATTTTTTGTATTATATTTTCCTTCATATCTTGATAGTCTAATGCAACAAGATAATAAAAAATTATTGAATGCCCATTCTTCAAATCCGAAATGATACATAAACTGCATCTTACCTGGTGGTCTTCTAAGGTCTGGGATCGGCGCTCGAGGTGGGGGCCCCACATGCAGTCCGACACCAGCTTCGTTAACGCGCATGCGCCGCTGTCGCTCACAGTATGCACTCCATGTGACTTCATTAAACCCATAATTAAAGTAATCTAGAAGAAAAAGTTGAAACTTATATGTAAATGCAACACAATGAAGTTTCATACTGAAAAAAACAAAGCTCACCAGATATGTCAGCTCCAGGTTTATTCCAGGGCTTATCTTCGATAGTGTCAATATTGAACTCTAGTGCTGGGACACCATTAATACTACCCGGTCCATCCAAGTCCTCTAATGTCACTTTGCCACCTGCAGAAGTACCGGTGCGGTTTTTGTCTCCTGCACCAGATGCAACCAAGCCTACACCACGCTAGAATATATAATTTTTTTTTGCATTTTTATTTTATTTTAAGCACTTTAAGTGTTTAAAAGTTTATAAGCTAAGGATAGGTATGCTGTGAAAGAAAGTACTGTAGTCAGATTTTTATAAGTAGGTCACTTACTCCAGTGCTTTCATAAAAGGACTAGAAATTAGAACCACAATGGACTGGTCTCGACATACAGTTAAGAGAAACAGACCGGAAGATGAATTTGGGAGAATAGAGAGTGAAATTTTGACAAGGATAGCCAATGACTGAGGATTATAGAAAAGTTTAAAGGAGAATCTTTGCAAATGAGAGGCTAACACCATATTTTGTGACCTATATATCATGTATATGTAAATGTTAAAATATTCTTATAACAATATTATAATGAATCTGCAATGAAGAGATTTGCAAAGTAACTGGGTAAATGAGAACATTATAGTAAGTAGGTAAGTATAAGAGATGCATATTTCATTTGTTTGTACATATAGAAAGTATGACTGAAGAAAAGTTTGACGAACCAGGTATAGAATGTAAAAATGTATGTTAGAAGAGGCAGGGGGCCCACACACTCCACCTACCCAGATAAATTAATCTAACTTGTTGAAAATTTCAAGAATACTTGAAATTGGCAAGGTTGTATGAAGAGAATGATAAATGTATATAAAGAGAAAGATGGCAACTAGCAGTCTACACACCCTGGTTGTATTTAGTTACAATATTAAGATGAAGAAGCCTCAATGATTTCAAAGACAGTAGTCAAAGATTGTGTTATATAAAATGATTTAAAGTGTTTTTCTTAAGCTGTCTAGCTGATAATGTCCTGTAACTTTAGTTTAAGGGGCGTATTATTTTCGGGGTGAGTTCAAGACGTCCACGAATGTTTGCACTAATCTTTTACATACCATCTTGAAATAGGCACCGTAAATAACAGAATTAGTACTCACTTTAATATTCAGGCTACCGTAAGCCTGTGGTCCCGACTTGATATCACCAATGGTGACTTTGACATCATCACTATCATCCGAATCCGAGTCCCCGTTCTCTTGACTGTCTGCGTCACCATTGGCTTGGTCCTGTTCATCACGACCAACTTCTGCAAAATGTTCATCGTCGTTGTTTTCTTCAATGTCTTCTTGATCTTTCTCTTCACCTTCCTATAGAAGTTCAAATGATGTATACAATTAAATATTTGGGTTGGTGAAATTATTGTGATCAGTATTGTTTTTAAATATAGGTTAGAGACAATTTTCAAGTTTTACCCCATCCTCTCCAGCCGGTTCGGTTGGTTCTTGAGATTTTTCACTAACATCTATTTGCTTTTCCGGTACATTAGAGTCGCCGTATAACCAGTTATCATCATTTTCATCGCCAGTTGCCGATTCTATCGTAGCGTCTGCCATTTTCGTTTGGCAACTGAACCATAGACAAAGATTTTTGAAGAGATAGAATATGTACTCTACGTTACAGTAGATTATAAAACAAAAATATATATATATGATTTTCTTACAGTTATAACTAGTCTTTTAGTCACGTAGATTTTAAAGAAATTATTCATTCAATAATTTTTGCTTTACATAGTATTAATTTAAATGAGATTCAACAGGCGAAGTGTTAGGTTAGAGCCAGACACAAACTTATTTTCATGATAATTTTTGCAATATTATTATTTTATTACAAACAGGTTACTTTTTGGAACCCTGTACTACATATTGAAATTATAAATGGGTAGTCCATTCTAAATTAAGAGTTACCTTTTCTTAATCACCAAAGAAAATTAATTCGAGTTTAATAAAGCAAAACATGGCGTTGTGGTACAAATAAGATAACAAATACGTAACTAGATAATTTAATTATTATGTAAAATATTTTAGCGAATATTACAAGTTACAAGCATGCTTCGTCCTGCCAAACAGCACCAGAATAAAAATTAAATAAATATGTTTGAAAACAAAATGTCAATTTAGTCCAGCCCATTCCTCCTACGGGGAAACATCTTTTCTTCCACTTGCTCCACTTTCTGAGCTACATCAGCCAGCTGCTCAGATGCATTGGAAGCTGCATTACCACATGTCTCAGCTAACTCCTGTATACCGTGGGATACCTGCAACAAGTAACAATAACAGGAACTTTTTCTTAATAATAATATATCCTCACACAGTCCCGTAAGGGTCCCCGAAGGGTTAGGCAGAAGTGTATAGGTAGTACCCACACACCCACTTTCCGCCATAGTTATATTTTAGGTGCCAATGTGACAGATGGCGAGTCCATCGCCGTTACTCAAGCACGAATATACATACGCCTTTGAATTTTACTTTTTCTTAACAATATAAAAAGTAATTAAAACAGGACTTTTAAAACTCTACACTTCAATGTTTTGTTTGGTGGAATTGATCAGATTTGTAGGTATCTAAAAAAAATAAATTAAAATTCAGTTGGGCACACCATAACATAGCTTTGCACATACATATCAACACAGACAATTGCATGCAGTCCAAGTACATAAATTATTCTGTGTGCATAATTTATGTGTAACTTTCCAGGTAAGCATATTCCATTATAAATACTACAAACACCATAATAATATGGTAATCCACATGTGAGGCTGGGAGGAGATGAGAACAATATTGGGGCATTAATTTTTAGATTAAGTATAGTCTACAAAAGTGTAAGCAATTATTAAAGGGATATAAGCTGTTACCGCATCAGCTTCAGCCTTGACTTCAGTTGCAGCAGCATACATCCGATCTACAGTGGACTGCATATGAGCTGCTTGCTTTATTGGCTCAGATTCCATCACAGGTGCAGCCTGGCAACACAACAAAATAAAACATCACAGTGGTGATAGAGATTATATATTATATAATAGCCTTATGTGATACTCAAATCACAAGTCTGTACAGATAATTGAATGTAAATACATATAAGTCGAGAGGAAGAGGAGGAGAAATGTAGGACGACACACATGAATGTGAACAAAGCAAAAGGTTTTTAAATCTAAAGAACTAACACCCCACTCTCTCTGCCTTACTCCAGAGGTCTCTGTATGGTGAAGTCCAGTGTTATGTATATGTATAGGTAAAGTAATAATTACAAGTGTACAATAGTGAAAGGCGATAAGCAACATATAGCAATTTTGATACCAGTGGACTCGAAAAATCCAATAAAACTGACTACAACAAATGCTGTTAAAACTAAATAATAAATAAATCAAGAAACTGTCTTGATTTATTTATTATTTAGTTTTAACAACATTATTAGTAACACAACTAAAAAACAATAACCATTTGAATTAAGTTTCTTACCTGTTTACAGTGATGCATGCATTGGCAGTGATGCCTTATGACAGGTTCGGCAGCAACCACCTCATGCTTATGCATGTCATTTTGCTGCATCTATGACAGTACAAATATGGAGAATAAATTATGTTGTGTATTATTCTAGGCCAGTAGAAAGCAAGTTGGTTGATTACTCTCGCGGTACTCACATTTTCAACAAAGTTTGGATCGGTATAATTATTAAGTTCGTTAGCCATCGGCATAGCTTCAGATAACTTTTCGTGACCAGCAGTTGCATTGTTAAAAGCCTGTGAGGCATTCAACAAATTCATTGTGGCGGTGTCCCCTTGTTGGCCGTCTACAGGCATATTTGCTAGTCCTAATTTAGCTTCTAACTGTTCAATCCTGTTTTGTAATATAGTAATGGGATCCATTTAAGATAAATGTAGTAAACAATTTAACGTAGAAACAATAAAAAGACACGTAAAAAATTAGTTTGTTGTGTGTTATTAAACAAAGCAATAAAATAATATCTGAACGTCGAAGTAGATAAACTCAGAATCTGAAATAAAAGAACAGCGATTGAAAAATATACTTGTCAATTTTGTTGTTACTATAACAATAAATTCATGACATGGGTCATTGATACATGGTCTTTCAGTAACTTACCTTTAAGAATATTTTTTTAAACTATAAAAGTTGCAAGCAAACACGCGACCCGCCTGGTGGTAAGCGATTACCTTTGCCTATGAACACTTGCAGCATGTGCTTGGCTGACCCTGCAGTAATCTTTTTACACCCGCTTGAAGCCTCCAAGCTATACTCTCTCGAGAAAACCTCAACGAACGGGGAACTCCTTTCAATGACATCTATTTAATATGACTCCTTTGAAAGCGCTTAGTCAACACTTGTCTGTATATTGTTCACTAATATTGATTTGATTGTACTATACTAACGCAGTTTAATGATTGCAGCAGTGTATACTTATAAAAAAAGTAGTCGAAACTACACATTAATGTAGGTACATATATTGAAATGACATAAATAATTTCAAAGTTTTATGATAAAGTCATTTTTTGCATATAAAACTTTTTTATACGGCCCTGGGTATGTCTAATTTCGTTGACTTTTTATAAAAGAAACGTTCCATTAAGTGCCCTTATATAGAACCACAAAATAATGCCGCAATAAGGTTCTCAAAGACTTTCTACCGCGTATTACAATATAACATAAAAAGGCGGTGAAAAGCTTACGTATAAACAACATTTACAAAAAAAAACTTCATGTTTATTTTTATATGTCAGTTATCAGTATTGTCCTCAGAACAATAACTAAAGCGCTTTAGTTATTGTTCTGAGGTATTGTCTGTCAGCATAGATTAGAGTATTATATAGGGCTATCTGTCAGTCAATGTCAGTAAATTCAATGCGCTACCTACGCTAAGTACTTACATAGTTTTCGTAGAAAAACGTTTATTAATTTTGTTTATAGTTTATGAAGGACTTATTAAATAATTTTGGCCTTGTACAACTAGTGACCTAAAAGTATTTCTCGTTCCTTTAATCTATAATGCATTTGTGATGATATAGTTATATGTTATAGTTAACCTAAATTAGATAGAGCGTTAAAATGAACCGATAATTTTCGGGTATTTGCTGTGATCGATTATCTGTTTTTTTGTTCAAGCGAAAGGAAGAATACACAATATGGATGAAGAACTAGGTGAACTGACTGAAGAGGACTTTATGATACCTCCCATCAAATATGAATGTAAGTTGGAAATTCCACCTTCGATATTACAGTAATCTTCAGACTAGATAGTTTTGGATACTTACTAAAGTATATTTTTTTACAATAATTATTGTTTTACATTCATTTCAGACTTGGACCACACAGCCGATGTACAGTAAGTTAATATACATGATGCAATTTCTCTTCTGATTACTTTTCAATACTTACCTACATAAATTTTTATACTTTTCTAAGCAACCTGATTTTTCTTGGGACACAGACAGTATACATTAGAGTCTCACTAATCCTGCATTATTAAAAACTAAGGTATGCAGGATTATTGGTATGTTCAGATTATTGGATTGTATAGAAAAATCTACTATTGACTAGAGCTGTGGTGGCCGAGTGGTTCGAGCAGTTGCCCGCGACGCAAAGGTCGCAAGTTCGAATCCCGACTGTACCAATGAGTTTTTCTGAACTTAAGTACAGTTACGGCGTTGGACTCGCCATCTGTCCGTTGGCACCTAATGTACCCCTGGTGGAAAGTGGTTGTGTGGGTATTACCTATACACCTCTGCCTACTCCTTCAGGGACCCTTGTGGGAAGGCGTGAAGATATTATTTATTATTTTTTACTATTGACTTTTATTTCAAAAAACAATAGGTCAATATGGACTGATATAGTGATAATTTTGGTGGTCATACTGATGCCAGTGTGCAGGCCCAGAACAAGAATAGGGAGAGTTGAGGGATGCCTAAGCGAGGGTACCAGATTAGTGAGACTACCATCATCATCACAAATTTAAGAGCTGGGCTCTTGTCGGCGTCTCTGATGCAGCCCCCTCATTCGCTTCTGTCCAGCGCAACCTCCTTGACCTCGTTATACGTCATGAGAGACATTTTTTCTTTGATCTGACCCATGTATGTTAATCTTGGTCTTCCTCTTCCTCTCTTCCCCTCTACCTTTCCTTCTAAGATGTTTCTAAAGAAGCTATCATGTTGTATAAGGTGGCCTATCATGTTTCCTCTTCTATTCTCAACTGTTTCCAGCAGAATTCTTGTTTCTTTGACTCTTTTCAGCATGTCTTTGTTTGTCACCCTAATTGTATAAATATAATTCCTAATATATTCTTGATCATGATGTGGAGACTGATATCAATTATTTAGTCAAGAAACACAATCTACAACTGTTCTGACATCAAAAGGAATACTTCAAAAACTCAGTTAAAATAATATTATTTAATTCCCAACACAAATGCTTATGTTAGTTAGTTAGTATTAGTCTCAACATAAATGAAACTTTTTTAATAACACAAATATAACTGTCTTTCAGATTACATGCATGGGGAGACAGTCTAAAGGAGACGTTTGAACAGTGTGGCATGGCCATGTTTGGCTACATGACAGAGCTTGACTATGTGCAGATCAAAGAGGTGCACACTGTTGAGGCCAATGCTGATGATATGATGGGACTTCTGTATCACTTCCTTGATGAATTACTATTCTTATTCTCCGTAGAGCCTTTCTTAATATGTAAGAAACTTGTTATCACAGAATTCAACACAGAGGAGTTTAGGATAGTGTGCAAGTGTTATGGAGAAGAATTTCGCATTGGGACTCACCCACAAGGCACAGAGGTGAAGGCGATCACATACTCAGCAATGCAAATCATTGACCAACCAAAAGATAACAAATTTGAAGTTTTTGTCATTATTGATATTTGATAATTTATTTCATTTCTATCATTAAGATATGTAGTTCATTTATTAAATTATTAATGAGAAGTTTTAAGAAAATGTGATAAAAAAAGCATCAATGGTTTTGTATAAAGGGTATTTAAGTAAGTATATGTATATACTTAATTATTTTATTATCTATAAGTAATTATTAGTGTTGAGCTTAATTTAATGATTTTTTTTTTAATCAGCTAGCAGCCATTTTCTTGTAAGCCTTTACATTAATCAAATAAATCATGTTAATAGATACTAACGGAAGATTGATATAATGAAAGAGAAAAACAACCTAGTGGTAATGTTATTCTTAACATAAGAACACTTAAATGCATATATGTTTTTCATCAAAAACTGGCGAGCATATATGGCGAGACTGATGAATGTTCTTGTATGTATGTATGTCTAGTATGCAAATAATTACCAACTCCCCTGTCACATTAGCAAGTAAAATATCTGTTACATTCATTTGAAGAACATAGAGTCACAAATTCTATGTTGGTCGAGTTCCTAAGTTTTGCATGCGTCAATAGGTTACGGTAACCACATACCATCAGGAGCTACAAATGTTATAAGCAATGAAAAATAAATCATCATACTTTTGAGGTGACATGCTTGTAGGGCTGGAATAGGAAGTTAAATCATCTTTCGATTAAAATTGAAATTGTTAAAATGATTAATGATTTGCATAATTACAATGATTTCCCCTTTGATTGCACCTATTGTGCATTAAAATAACGTCCGTAAGGTGGACTCTCGATAGTTAGTAGTTGGAGTTGCGGCGTCGGCATGCGGCGAGTAAGATTCTTAGGAATCCACAAGGGTTGGCTGTGCTGGCATGCGCATTTGACTGTTATAGAACAACTGTTGCACCTGACATTAGGCGGCTAATACGCGAGAATGCCTCTAATTCATACGCCAGTTTATAATGCTCTTCGTTGTTATATGTATATTTATCCTCACGCCTTCCCGCAAGGGTCCCGGAAGGGGTAGGCAGAGATGTATAGGTAATACCCACACATCCACTTTCCGCCAGAGGTATATTAGGTGCCAACGTGATAGATGGCGAGTCCATCGCCGTTACTCAAGCACGACTATACATACGCCTTTGAATTTCTTCTCAGACGTATGCAGGTTTCCTGTCGATGTTTTCCTTCACCGTAAAGCTCGTGGTGTGACTAATCACTGTACTTAAGTTCAGAAAAAACTCATTGGTACAGTCGAGATTCGAACATGCGACCTTTGCGTCGCAGGCAACTGCTCGAACCGCTCGGCCACCACGGCTTCTATATATATATATTTATATAGATTGGGCTCTACAGGTCTGCCAGCAACCTCACCGGAGACTGATGCAGGAGCATACTGATTAATCGCGATTAACTATTCTTGGTTTGGACATACAGAAAGGATGAGTGAAGAAAGATTGACGAAACAGATATACAAAGCGAAAGTGTGTGAAAGCAGAGGAACACCACGTTCCAACTACCTAGATCAAATAGATCGGACGCTCAAGGACGGGACCGTCAACAATACTCGAAACCGACGAGCATGTATGAAGAGACTGATGAATGTGGACGAAGCGAAAGAGGTATGTAAGTCTGGCTAGAGAACAGAAGAAAGAGAGAACTGGCGGTCTATACTCTCTGCCTAACCCGTCATCTTCTAAAGAACGAGGCAAGAAATACATGTTGCTAAACAAATATAAAGTACTAGCTGTCCCGCCCAGCTTCGCAAGTAAAATTTCCTGAAACACGATCGTAGCGCCACCTATCGGGTCCAATTGTCATATAAGCTATCCTATCTTTTAAGTTGGATTAAACTGCACACAGTGTGCAAATTTGATTGAAATAGGTAGTTTAGGAGCCCATCGCGGACAAACAACGTGACACGTAATTTATATATATATCCGTGGGGCCGAGTGGTTCGAGCAGTTACCTGCGACGCAAAGGTCGCAAGTTCGAATCCCGACTGTACCAATGAGTTTTTTCTAAACTTAAGTACCTACCTACAGTGATTAGTCACACCACGAGCTTTACGGTGAAGGAAAACATCGAGAGGAAACCTGCATACGTCTGAGAAGAAATTCAAAGGCGTATGTATAGTCTTGCTTGAGTAACGGCGATGGACTCGCCATCTGTCACGTTGGCACCTAATATACCTCTGACGGAAAGTGGGTGTGTGGGTATTACCTATACACCTCTGCCTACCCCTTCGGGGACCCTTGTGGGAAGGCGTGAGGATATATTATATATATTAAGATTTTATATTACGACTGAGATGAGAATGCTTTGAATCTGTGATGTAGGTAAACATAACTGAATGTCATCGTAACCATTGATGTAAAATTGATCGTAATGTCAACAGCAGACACTCAAAACCGGCAAGCATGAAGAAACCAAAGAGGTATTTAAGCCTAAAGAGAAATTCTTCCAAACATCTTCCCAAAATATCCGAGATTCCTCACATTTCTTAGCTGTAAGATACAAGTTTTTCCTGGATCAGAATCCTGGGTATGTTGGAAGCATTGAAATAAGTATAGGTAAATGCAGGTAAGATACGTTGTCTTCGTAGAAGTGTGGAGCTCAAGAATATTACATCGAATCCGCAATGAAAAGATCTTCAAAACAACTGGTAAGGCTCACACAGGGTGTGGTTGTACCGATGAAGAAAGATATGTTACGTTAGTTTGAACATATAGAAAGGATGAGTGAAGAAAGATCAACGAAAATGCTTTAACAATGCCTGGAAGAAGGGCGACCATGTTCCAATTAAATAATTTGATAAAATCGATCGAAGGATGGGAACTGAACGTCAAAATTAGGTACTCAATATCGGCGAACCTGTAAAGAGATTGAAACGGATGAATGAAAAGAGATTTGTAAGACATGAGAGAACTGGCGTGATGATGATGATCCAACCGATTTCGGTCTCTCATGCACTATGTGGCCTAGGTAACCAATCTTCTTCTTGAAGATTCTCGCACATTGCGGACACGTGAGCACACCATTATTATAATAGAAATTGAAAGTCACAGGTGGTCGCACGTTCAATTTGTCACGCTTAGCATCAAGCTCTCAACGACGATGCTATTTATGTAAGAATGTAAGAAAATAAAAATTTGCATATAATTAATCATCAGGACAAATACCTACGACCGAAGTTTGATCCTTTTTTTTTTATACCACAAGGGTGGCAAACAAGCATGTGATCCACGTGATGGTAAGCGGTTACAGCCGCCTATGGACGCTTGAAACACCAGGTGTATCACTCGCGCGTTGCAGACCCTTAGGCCTTAATTAACCTGCCACATTAATTTTGCAAGTGGCTACTCAAACACTCGGCTACCACGATTTTCTTTCCTTGTTTTGATAATATACATATCATCACGCCGAGTCCCTAACGGGGTAGGCAAGGAGAAAAGAACGCGTGATGCTTTTTATGTAACTTATACATAAACTGAAAAATATGACTCTTCCTGACACCTATTGGCGAGTAGTCTAGTCATACTATTATTTTTAAACTTTTTTAAAAGAAGTTTTCTGAAAATGAAACCTATTTACATCGATTTATCGCCACCAAAAACCCTTGCATACTAAAT
This sequence comes from Drepana arcuata, assembly GCA_016069955.1. Lineage (NCBI taxonomy): Eukaryota > Metazoa > Arthropoda > Insecta > Lepidoptera > Drepanidae > Drepana > Drepana arcuata. Next base: position 63,124 of record JACCPG010003062.1, on the reverse strand, counting down.
TTACATATACATATATAAGAATCGATCGTTTAAAGGTATGAGATAGATAAACAGATAGACTTGTATGTGTAACCTGGCATCTAGTCTAGATATTATGAATACTAGTGAATGAGGTCATGTTCAATAGTAGTCTTTGAATAAGGTCTGTCAGTATAGAGGGGACTGGCACTACTCACTTTGTCTACTCTGTGAAGGACACGAAATGTAATGCACTAACACAGCGCACTAATATTTAATTTATATTCTCTGATCAGGTATCAAACCGGTATTTGTATTGAAGTTAAACTCAAATCACCTAAAGGTACACATTTTTTATTATTATTAGCCCGATTTTCTTTGGGGTTTGTTTGGGGTGTTATTAGTTAGGTAGTAGTTGATGGATTCGCTGTTATCTGGAAACTTTAACGATACGTGGATTCAAAAGTTTAAGAAACCCTGCACTATCGGGTCCCCAAATAGCTGAAGACAGAATTAGTTGCCGGTGTGACATATGGCGAGTTTCATCATGACTTAACTAAAAATTTTCGATCTTGGATTGCTTAATCAATAATCAATCAAGCTCAATAATAGCTGTAAAATGCGAAATGTTGGTAGAAAATGCTAATTTAAAGCTTTTCATTTTGAAAACCTCACATACAAACTCGCGAGCTCTATCGCACTTTATGTGCGATAATGTAAAAGTTCCTAAGTTCTTTCAGGACTCAAATAAGTAGTTACTTCATAAGAGTTGTATCAGTTGTTTTATTACAAATTAGTTTGAACTATGCCGATTCTCCATTAGCTAATATATTTTTTATCTATGACTCACTAAAAATAAGCATTCTTAAATGTCTTCATAATACAAAATGTATTTATCAATATGTTATCGTAATGTTTTTCGTAACTAATAGGTTTGTTTGTTTCAGAACGACACTTGTCTATGATCGGAACTTTTCTTTAGTCACTTCCGTCATGTTCGCGGTTTCACCGATGTCCGTATCCTTTTTACAATATTATTTACTTAAATTTTTATTATATTTTGTTTGTATTTGCACGGACGGACCGACAGTCCCAAAATAATGGCAGTGCTTTTTAAAACCTCAAAAAGTATGTGTTTCTTATGAATTATTTTGGTGATATATATATTAATCTATAATACTTTCTTCTTACTACCAGCAATTAATATTTTTTCATTATTGCTTCCTTGATGTACAATTAAGATTTTATATATTATATATTTTTTCTTCGACTAGCCCCATTTTTATATATGTGGTATATATATGGAAACTAGATATAAATATATATGTGTAGTGTAGTAGTTAGTTCATAATAATTCTATAAACCTTTGGAATATCTAGTTGTCAGTGAAAACAGTATTTATAAAATCCGAGCAGTAACTTTGGAGTATATCACATTAGGATAGAAGGACGAGACGGCCGAGGACTTCGTTTTAAATAAAATTTAAACATAAATATCTTCACGTCGAATCCCTCACGGGGCAGGCACTCAGAGAATATCGCTAGTTTCTTTAGACCTACAGACCTCTCTTGCTTCAGCTATATTCTTTTATTTCATTATACATACTCGCCGGTTTCGAGTACTCTGATCAATGTGACATTCCGGAACTTGAGTTTTTATGGGTTTTGGTGGTTTCATAATATTTATAATTTATATTAAAAGTTTACAGTTGATGTATAAAACAGATTTATCGGTTTTTGGGTTATGAATATGAGAGGCAGTTTAGAAGAGTAAAAGTAAGAATAGATGTATTTATATAATATTTTCGTTTCGAGTCTTATATCTTGTAAGGCCAAAAGTACGTATGCAGATGAAAAATGTATGTAATATTAAGATATAGTTGACTTATTAATCATTATTCTCCCCAGTTCACTGGCTTACCATTCGGTGGTCAGAATGGTATAAAACCCCATTTAATTACATTGATTTGAAAGTCTACATTATATCGAGTAATTGAGACCACTTTAACTCAAATTAAATTAAATTTTACTAGGATTTCATCAAAATTACATTCATTGTGACATAGTTAAGTTCTATGCGCAGCCGCGGGGATTACACTAGGTTCTTTACCTGACTTATAATTGAAAACAAAAAATAAAATACTCTGCCCCATTTGTCTTAATTACTGAAGTATCTACACATTTTCTGGTTGATACATACCTGCGTCTGTATTTGTAGGTAATTAATTCTATTATAACATCTATGAATCTAAAATTTTGCAATGCGATTCGCAACAACATGAGGTAAGCTGCATAGGATACACCTATCATGTAAGCAATTAAATTATTGCATTTATTTCTATCCATATTCTAAAATATCTTTAATAAAATAAAATAAACAACTATTTATAAGCTAAAAGCTAAGCCAAATGAAGTTAATTCCGTAGGCAAGCATCGTAAGCGAGCGCTTCTTTTATCACCAAAACCGGTCGAAAACGAAAATTCAAAAATTCGTTATATTTTTTATGGCTTCCCTAAACGAGGGGAGGAATTTGGTTGGAGAGCGGGGCGGTAGCGTCCGCTAGGGGTTGCTTCCACGGCCGCTTCGCGCCTGCGCACGTAGTTCGCGCCACTGCTAGCTACGTCGGTCGCTTGCAAGCCAGATGTTCTGAAAAGCTTCCTGTCGCCGTTTCAATGCTCTGCATTTTTATAGATTAGTTATTGTAAAATGTGGACTAGGACCTTTATATTGTTTTCAATTATGAGTGAAGTAATCGGTAAATAATATATAATGTGTATTTAAATAACTGTGTTAAATATCTGAAAATTATCGAGCGTCTCGATGTCCACGAGTTCACTCGGGACCAACAAAGCGGCGGACATTTTATTTTGAGTACTCGATAATGTAGCGTTTGCGTCGAAAACATTAAATGTCGTTTTATGGTTATAAATTCGGATATCGTTCGCTTACACCTTTTGTGAGTATTATAATTTATCATTGGGTAGTTTAAGAGTAAATCCTGTGTGTAAATACTTAGTCTCCGAAGCGGTTATATCTAAGTACTACCGCTAGGTTGTCGATATTTTGGGGATAATGTCGTTGAAAAAAGTGACGTAAGCGAAATTGAACAGCTGGAGTTATAGCTACGAATCTTCGCAGTTCTCTACAGCTCGTTATATATGGTATCGACCCACTCCGCTTCGGAGGCTTCTCACTTCTAATTTCCGCGCGCGCGGCGCCCCTAACCTCTTTGCTAATTGAATTGTGAACATTAAAAGTTGCAAGCGCAAAAGCATTAGGTATTTAGAACAGTCTTCTAGCTAATATCATATTGTTAATGTTGGTTACTCAGCGATGCCGAGGGGGGTGAAGCGAGGGCCGTCGGAGGGCGAGGCCGAGGTGGTGGTGCGCGCTGGGGCATCTCCTGCGCACACCACGCTGCTGGACGACAGCCCCAGCCAACCCATCAGCTACCACCTACTCGACCACGGCTATGGCGCCACGCCACAGCATCAGATCCGGCGTGAGGCGCCTTCGGCACCGCCGAAGACGTCTGAAGTAAGTTCAATACTCATTTATTCTCAATTTCAACTGTCTTTGGAGTTGACATAATCAGCTGACATTCGAAGAGTCAACACCACTAGACTTCATATGATCAAAATGTATGTTGCAACTTCCTCAAGTTAACCCTTTGGTGTTTATTTCCTATGCTAGTATTGGAGGGAGCTTACCACTATTATTTTAATACCATGTAGTTACTAATGTTGCTACTTATACTCACATGATCAGGCAGTTAGATGTTATGAAATGACATATCCTCTATTCCGATGAAAATGGATTCCTCATGGACCTAATAGATTGTTGATTGGGTGATGTCACATACTTTACCCAATCTACAATCCATTCTAGATATTAATATTGTATTATGCCTACAATGCTAGCTAGAAAGCATGGCCTCTTTTATAGCATGTAGCATTAAGTGTTTAGGAAACAGCTGTCTAAAATGTTTGACCATGGTATCTTTCAATTAATTAAGTAACCAATGTTACTTGAAAGAGTTATGAAGCTGCATTTTCTCAATCACTGGATGGAGTCATTGTTTCCTAAGATGGAACACAATATATGACAAAATATTTGTATCTCAATAACTATTAATCTGGGCCTGGCCTAACAATCTTGAAAGTTCTCTATTACATCATTTAAAATGTGTTGTTACTGAACAAGTTCTATTTTTGTTTTCCCTTATTACAAATGCAAATTGTTGGGATGAGTAGAAAATGTCTTTGTAGGTAAGGTTATGTCATTTCTGTTGTCATCATTTTACTCTCATTATATCCAAGCATTATCACCTATCCGGCTAGTAGGTCTGATTCAACAGATTTATATCAACTCCTAAGGTCTTGTGTCTCCGTTCATCACTGATATTCATTTTATATAATTCTGATATCTATATCCTAGCATAGATTGTAAAAGTACATTGTCACTTGTCCTGTGATCATTACTAAATTAAGTCAACTTTGTGACTAGGGTCACAGGCAATCAGCAACCTTGTAGCATATTCTTCATTATTTATTGAGGTTATTCAGACTTTCTAATGCTTAGGTCATCCACAAGTTAGTTCAGGTACTTAGTATCCTTTGATTAATTCTTCAAGCTTATCTAGCAGTTTTGAGGATGCTTATAGATAATTTCATGCTTAAAATTACTAAGGATATAATTCAGATAGATCTCAGGATAACAATAAATCAAATATAAATATAATATAGCATGTTTAGATGTATGTACCAGCAGATAACACTTCTATCATCTATCTGATTTATTTCAATGAATCATATGTATCATTTACTTGTTGTTTTATGTAGATTTTCAAACTTGGCTTCTTGTTTGAGTGACACATCAACACTAGATTATCATTATACGAAAACCAGTGGGACCCTAGGGTCCAAGTGATCATGGGGTCAGTGAACTTAATGGGGTCATTAAACTCTCATGCCCCTTGTACATTTCATTTGAATTTAAATGACCTCATTTAGAGATGTCCACATTTTACTAGTTCTCACAGATTTATTCAGTTTTGTGTGTTTTATTGACTTGAATATTTTGTTATTGATTTGGAAAGTGGAAAGTGGGTGTGTGGGTATTACCTATACACCTCTGCCTACCCCTTCGGGGACCCTTGCGGGAAGGCGTGAGGATATATTATTTTATATTGATTTGGATAGGGGATGATAAAATCCAGAGTGATATCAGAAACATTGAAATGTTTTATTTCTGTAGCAATTTGGTATGAACTCTGCTGAACAGATATTTTTTTATTGCCACTGATGATGATTGATAAATTGCAGTGATTGAATATTCATGAGATTTTTCTAGGTTATAATTAATTTGTCCACTTTGCAAACTTAACATTTGGGTGCGCATTTTAATTATCATCTAATTCTGCTGCTGACATTTTGCATAATTTTGAATTAGGAGCAGTAATAGCCTTTTTTATATTTCTTTTATGATCAATAGTCAAATATTTAGTCCAAAAGTGAGGTTATAGCGTAATTGCCACGTTACGAGGGTTGGCGACCATGGAGCTGGATTAAGCCTTTTTTGCAGGATTCTAAGTTGGTCTGTTTATTTGGTTACGGCGATTGAAGCTAGAGTTCTCAAACGAATTTGGCGGGCGTAAATGTGACTTCCCTAATTATTTCAGTCATTGACCTCCAAGCAAAGTTAAGTCCTTTAATAAGTATGCTAAGTCAACAGGGTATCCTATACCATATACTTAGAAAGAATGATTTCGTAGCCTATCAAGAGTTCTAGAGATACGCAATAGACTAGACTTCCAGTTAAATGTCTGTCGCGCCCTTTAGCGCGTGGCTCACGCCCCAAAGTGGGCGGGCGGTTGGGATAGAAGACAACAATTGATTATTAACTTGACAAAACAAGTATGGATTTTCCATTGCGTTACAATGCTGTTAATGGTAATGGGAAGTAAACGTTCTCGGAGGTTCAACTGCGACGTGTCGAGTGCAATAGTCACTTGTGTATCTATACGTATGAACGTAGCACGTGCTCGCTTCCCTCTCGCTGTAGCCGAATTCTACCCTCTCTTATTTCCCACGAGACAAAAGGGGTTAATCGTCACCCAAAATGTGTTTTCGTTCAAACCCAAAGCGCTTCATTGTATGAAGTACCAGTATTCATCATGCCCTCTAGTTTTTTTCCCTACAACCTATCTATAGGCCTAGCTGTTCTAACAGTGTAACTACGAGAACTCGTACCGACTTAGTTGTGGTGTACTATCAATAATCTCATTATAGTGGTGTTCGTGATGTAGGTACCTAGATCTAGAAGAGACATTAGAATTAGGCACAGTCTCCACTCGGAGACATTGGAGAGGTGAATGATTATTCTTTTTTATCGTTATTTTATCGTTAACGCGGTTGATTCATACAAGATTTCTTTCTATGAAAAACGTCCGTGCTACACTGTCTCGCTTCATAGATAACATGGACTCGATAAATATTCGTTTTCTAATGTCAAAAGTAGAACGATTTTGAATCAGTAACGTAACGTTATACAAGACGATGATAAAAACTGCTTACTTACTATACTTTCAATGTGCTTTCTATTAAAATGTTGCAGAATCGTAAGTATAATTCGTATGCTAAAATAACCTTTCTTGAAAGGCATTTTATAAATTTTGGTATCGATCGTTATGTGTCGTTTGATACCGAGGGATATGGAGAGCCGAAAAACAAAATGGCGGATTCTACACGCCAAATCAAATATCCTTCCGTTAATGGCATAACATAATATTGATCTGGTAACCGAGAAATGTTATTAAATTAAATTGCTTATATTAATATTTTTTTCACGTTTTAGTAGTGATAAACATTTGTTTAATACCGATATTAGCTATAATTAGAACTTAAAAAAGAACTCGATTTAGATGTGATTAAAAGTTTTACGTTATGTTAATTTATTTTATTTTGAAATTATATTAATTTAGGAGAAATAAAGTCGTCGTTAAGCCGTGGTGGCCGAGTGGTTCGAGCAGTTGCCTGCGACGCAAAGGTCGCAAGTTCGAATCCCGACTGTACCAATGAGTTTTTCTAAACTTAAGTACAGTGATTAGTCACACCACGAGCTACGGTGAAGGAAAACATCGAGAGGAAACCTGCATACGTCTGAGAAGAAATTCAAAAGGCGTATGTATAGTCGTGCTCGAGTAACGGCGATGGACTCGCCATCTGTCACGTTGGCACCTAATATACCTCTGGCGGAAAGTGGGTGTGTGGGTATTACCTATACACCTCTGCCTACCCCTTTGGGGACCCTTGTGGGAAGGCGTGAGGATATAGAAATAATTAGGTAATTTCCCGGACTACCTGCAATTGTCGAAAGTCGAGACCCAATAAAGTCTGGTCCAATTTTGTACTTGCTAGCTTCTAGTGTGTGTTATTGTCAGAAAAAACAAGATAGGCAATCAGGACTGCGAAGGAATGTAGAGCCAAGCTCGCCCTAACTGGACATCATTGTTTTATCCGGTCTCCATAAGCTTCATAATAGAAAGTTTATGAGTTGCTCTCGGTCTAGTTATTGTTGTGGATGTCGCCCAGCTTGGGCGTTATCTATCGTTACTCGAGTGTCCATTCAGCTGGACAACCTCAACCTTGTCGCTCGCTATGCCTTAGAAACCTGGAGCTGGGTGACGACAAGTCAAGTAGGAGTTGGGCGTCACACGTGTTGGCAGTTTGTCATGTGTCGAGTAGCGGATGGCGCTCACACGCGAACAGTCGCCATGTGGTTATGTAGCTTCACGGAGTCACGTGGCCAGGTATATATTTCCTGTCAGCGCACTTGGATTGCACATTTTGGGTCATTGTCCCCGGACAAAATGTACGTTAAGTTCTCAATAGACATGTATTTGAATTTAAATGGAACCCTTTCATATTCAGCAAAGTGGCCACAATAGATCCCCGTTAATTTAATGTATGCAAGGCGTCATTAGAAAAAGTTTTCTTTGCCTGTGTCGTATCCGATCGGTGACTGTTGCGTAATTATTATTACTGCAGGATAACAATGTCGGGTAAATTGATTATGGTAATGGTGCGAGCAGTTTTCGCTAACACAAGGGTTGTTTTATCTGCTTAGACGCGATGCCTGGAGGCACATCTGCTCTGATTTACTTGACGGCCCGGGTACACATGCGCACAAAGAAGCGCGGGCTCCACAACCCGGCAAATTAACAATGGCTCCGACTTCACTATTTAATAATAACACAAATATTTCCAGATAAGAAATTGCCATTCTTTCGCTAGAAGTCCCTTCCGAGATCTCGTCGGCTTTTGTGTTGGGTCTAATTTATGTCATGCATTGTACGCACTCAGCACCCTCCCCACACTTCCTTTCGGGTCTATGGCCGCGCTCGATGTCCAAATTGAATTTCTTGTGCGAGCTTATTGAAAATGCCGCGTGCATCTCTTCCGTGGTGTCTTAATTCTACGCGTATTTGGAGCAAAATTTAACATAGCGAATTTATTTTTATTCGTACGAGTACTTTAATAGCTTTGAATGTAAACAATATACTTATCATTACGTTAAGCGTTTAACGCATTATTAGTCTGTGATCGTAGTGATGTGAGTCATCCATTTGGTGCTAAGTTGGCGAACACAGGCTACAACTGAAGACATCAACGATGACTTATTCTATAGTGAGAGTGAGTTAACATTTTGCCCATTTTTTTATTTCATTCATTAAGTTATCAGTCTGGGCGGATTTGAACATTAGCCGTCAATAGGTAATGAATAACGTTACCTTAGATTATCCTCACGCCTTCCCACAAGGGTCCACGAAGGGGTGGGCAGAGGTGTATAGGTAATACCCACACACCCACTTTCCGCCAGAGGTATATTAGGTGCCAACGTGACAGATGGCGAGTCCATCGCCGTTACTCAAGCACGACTATACATACGCCTTTTGAATTTCTTCTCAGACGTATGCGGGTTTCCTCTCGATGTTTTCCTTCACCGTAAAGCTCGTGGTGTGACTAATCACTGTACTTAAGTTAAGAAAAACTCATTGGTACAGTCGGGATTCGAACTTGCGACCTTTGCGTCGCAGGCAACTGCTCGAACCACTCGGCCACCACGGCTTACCTTACCTTAGATTACAATAATATTACTTATACATATTTCTTTTGATAACGAAGTATGATTAAATATGAATTCATATAAATATTTTTTAAATTCCTAAAATTTGTCGCCCCTAAAATCTACTTGCCTAGACTCCAGCCTACTGGCAAATCCGCCACTGAGAGGTATACATGGTGTTTTCGTTATACGTATCTCAAATATTAAGTATTGATGCCTGTCGAAGTTGCTTCGATGTAGGGAATGCACTCACCCCCACGTAGCTGAGGGTGTGTTTCTACCTGCATGTACCTAATCGGCGGGGTCGTGAGAATCCCATTGATGTTGTATCGGCCGATGGACCATTAACATCCACATTCTCAGAGCCACTCTCTTGTCGATAGGCTTTTTATGATTGTAACTTTATTATATATTCATGTATGTATTATCGTCTTATCTATTTAGTATCATATTCTAAGAATTACTTTGATAAAGCTTGATCCTGTCACAGAAATAGTTTGTGATATTATGGCTATGCTGGAGTGTGCTTTCGTGAGGAATACCTACTACAGGTAATTCTTATCTACTAGTATCTTGTGTCATTAGTTTTAACTTGTTATTATTGGATCTTCATTAATACTACGTAACTTATGTACATATTTTTTGTATATATATATACTAGCTACCCCGCCCAGCTTTGCCCGGGTGAAAAAGTTAATATTTCCTGAAACGATCGCAGCGCAACCTATCATGTTCAATTGTGTATCTAAACCATTCTCGAATCCACCTGAAGACACAGAAATTTTTTTTCGAACCGGTCTATCCGTTTACGATAAAACATTCATTTTTATATATATAGATGTTACGACACGTATACATACGTACTCTGTATCTAGTGTCATTACAGAAAGTCGTTTTCAAATGAGTTTCCTTTCGCGAACGCTCAGGCTGTGGCGTGAACCTTTGAGGTTTTCCCAAGACAGTACCTACAGCATTCAAGAACTGTCTGAAATTCCTGTAGGGTCGGCGACGCGTGAGCGATACGATACGCCTGCCGCTCTAGACTAAATCCATTTTTAGCGTTCACGCTGCTCTGTGCCAATGACATTATTTGTGTAAACCTTAGCCTGTCTTTCATTGCCATACACATTATGTTTATCGGATAGCGTGAACGGTAATAGGAAAGGATTTTGTCTCGGGGGGCTGGTGTTGCAAACATCCATAAGCGGCGTTAACCGCTTATCATCACAGACGCACGCTAGTCTGCCACATTAGGAATATAAAAAAAAACAAATATAAGTATCAAGAAACGCGGTGATATGTTTCGTGAGGGTGTGTGGAGTGTCGTACGCTTACAGCTTATCGACCTTCAATGACCTATGCATTAAGCAACTTCCTTTGAATATACACGGGTATACATTTTACATTCCGATATTTGTAATACGAGATTTCGTGTGTAGTGCTCCTTGGGTCTGTTGGGATAATGCGATCGTTTTGATCCAGTGGGTTGTCTGCAGGCGGTGAAACGAAGACTGAACCTGAGCGAGAGCAGCTCGGGCAGTCAGGGCCACGTGGTGCCGATGAAGGCTGACTTCAAGACTCCCAAGCAGAAGCGCGTCAAGGTGCTCACGCCCTACACCCGACCGTCCAGTTCTATGAAAAAGTACACGGAACGTTCCAGGTATGTGCGTGTACCATATTAGCTGCGCCGGCTATCGTTACTATCATGGGATATTGTACAGCCTATCTCATTCATCTTGGTATATTCTATATGCAGTGGTATAATAATGTTTGAAATAAGTGTTACCCCTGGTGCTGTTACAGGCGTCGTTAAGCAGTGGTTACTCAGTTTCTACTTGCTTCTCTTACTCTACTTACTCTTCAACTCACTTCAGGTCAGGCTATTAAAGCCTCTTTAACGTGCAGATGAATATTATTAATAGTAAAAGCGAAGAAATGTCACAATATCAAATGTTAACATATTCATGATTATGCTATCATTCGCCGCATTTTCTTGCCGGGTCTTCTCGTAGGATATGATGCGAATCAGTAAACTCACCATATTGTCTGCTCGCTAACAATTATTTTGCAGTGATGTTTTCATATATGTGTATCGGTGCGTTCTCTTGTTGCAGGTTTGATACATCATTAGGTTTACTTACAAAAAAATTCGTCGCCCTGTTGAAAGCGTCACCCAACGGCGTGCTCGACTTGAACATCGCGGCGGAACACTTATCGGTCCAAAAGCGTCGTATATACGACATCACCAACGTATTAGAGGGCATAGGCATATTAGAGAAGAGATCCAAAAATAACATACAATGGAAATGTGGTGAGTTTTTGTTAATACATACTTTAGTTTTTGTTTGCTGTGTGAGTTGAGTAAATGTGTAATTTAATTACAGCTGATTTAATGTGTGTCTGTGAGCGAGATGTGTGGGCAGGAACGTTGCAGCAGATGCAATGTGTGTGGGTTTGTGGTTCGAGGTGAAGCGTGGCGGCCGGTGTAATGTGTGTGTGTGTGTGTGTGTGTGTGTGTGTGTGTGTGTGTGTGTGTGTGGTCAAGATGTGTTCGTACAGGTGCGTTGCAGCAGATGCAAAGTGTATGGGTTTGTTATCGACGTGACGTGTGGCACGGGGCGGTGCGTGGTAGCCGATGCGTTGTGTTTGTGGTCGACGTGCGGCTCTGAGCGTTGGGAAGAGGCCCGATGTAATGTGTGTGTGTGTGTGTGTGGCGGGGCAGGCGTGGGCGAGACGTGGACGGGCCTGCGCGCGGAGGCGGCGGCGCGCGCGCGGCGGCTGCGGCGCGACGTGCGCGTGCTGGCGGCGCGCGAGCTGGGCGTGGGCCGCGCCGTGGCCGTGGCCGAGCACGCGCTCAGCCGCCTGTCCGCGCTCAGCGGCGCCGGCGCCTACATCACATACGCCGACCTGCGCTCCATACACCACTTCCGCAACCAGACCGTTATCCCCATCAAGGCGCCCCCGGACACCAGGCTCAGCGTACGTCACTATATATACTAGTACATACACTGGCGCACACTCACCCAGCTGGTGATCTGGCACTAACTTTACAATATACCGTTCCAAAGGAGTGTGGGATCTTTGTAGTCTTTGGCAAATGTTCACAGGATTAGTAAGGCGTAACGTAAGCTTCCCATCTGCTTTTGCTTCCTATACAATCTTTGTACCCTTGGAAGAATTTTAACAGGATCAGCAAGGCGTAGAATTAGCTTCCCATCTGCTTTTGTTTCCTATACATATGGTGTTCCATATCAGTGTCGAAGTAGGCAGAAGCTGAGGGATGATGAGGAGGAGGGGAGATGTTAAAACGCGATCGAGGCGATCCAGCCTCCATCGCGTTTTAACATTACCAGCGTAAGACTTTCTGCCTTTACACTGCGTGCTTCCGTTCCTAGCCTACTCGAAAGACACTCGACTCGACTAAAATAACTCGAACATAACTCTTGATATAACCCTAGAACTAGTTAGAGTTCTTGTTTCAGCAAGCCTAAGTACGAGCACCAGCATTTAATGAATTTTAATCGAATCAAAAGATACCAGTATTCCAATGATTATGTGTAGTACCCAATGTTGCAGGTGCCCCATCCTGATGGCAAGGGGTATATGATCCACCTCAAGTCCATGTCGGGCGAAATCGAAGTCTACCTCTGTCCAAAAGAGCGTCCTCCATCACCTTGTAAGTAGAACATCTCCGCATAAAAATAAAGTCACGTTCCGCCGTCTATTCTGGCTACACACGTCATATTTGAATATGTACACGTACGTAAGCATATCAGTATATATGAATTTAATACGGGCGAAACCCCGGATACAAGTAGGACTTAATTAATGACGACTGATGACTGTCTTTTTCGTAAAAGTAGTAATAGTAAGTAGTCACTGAGATTAAAATAATGTTGGTAAAGAATGTTATGTTGTATGTATCAAGATTCAAACCCTATGGATTTTTCAGTTACAAAATCATGTATTGATTATATCTTCACGACTTTCTACAGCCGACCCGAAGGTAGAATTAGGTATTTTATAGAGAAAAGCTATATCTGGAAATTAAAAATAATATATACATAATAAAATATGGTAGCCGTGGTGGCCGAGTGGTTCGAGCAGGTCGCAAGTTCGAATCCCGACTGTACCAATGAGTTTTTCTGAACTTAAGTACAGTGATTACACCACGAGCAGAACGGTGAAGGAAAACATCGAGAGGAAAACTGCATACGTCTGAGAAGAAATTCAAAGGCGTATGTATAGTCGTGCTTAAGTAACGGCGATGGACTCGCCATCTGTCACGTTGGCACCTATTATACCTCTGGTGGAAAGTGGGTGTGTAGGTATTACCTATACACCTCTGCCTACCCCTTCGGGGACCCTTGTGGGAAGGCGTGAGGATATATTATATATTTATAAAATATAGTGTTAAAGATTCTTATTTTTAAAGTACAAAATTAGCAGTAGAATTATTCTAGAGCTTGACCAGACCGATCCCATACCATCTTATTACAGAAATCTGTTATAGGTTAGTAAACAAATTCCAATTTCTTGTTGCAGCTTCAGGGCTGTTGCCATCGGACCCCTTACTAGAAGACAACAAAGCTCTGTTGGCGCCCCTTATAGCGCAGTTACAGGCCATGCCTTCTAGTTCCATCACTGCGGATTTCACGTGAGTATGGTTGAATCATAACTACTTAATCTTTTATGCATTTATGCTTTACAGACCCCCAAGAGATATAACTGAGGGCAGTTACAATTTTGGCATACATGTATAATTGTTGAAACTCAAATTGAGATTTAAAGTCTTCCAGCAGCGTTGACCGGTATATGTAACAGGCATGCAAACATCCACTTGTATAATTAGCCAGATAGTAATTTAATTGGATTGATAGATCAGATTAAAATTATTTTTGTGAGTGTTTCTCCACTGTTTTATGCTCCATTCGCCGGAGATATAGTCTTATATATATATTGATAGTCTTTGAATTTTCTCTGCACTATTAAATTTGCCCAGCAGTGGGACACAATTGGCTGGCTATAAATAATAAAATAATAATAATAATAAATTAAACTTTATCTATGATAAATCACCGTTCTAAATTATATCTTATACACTGAGCAATAGTTGTAAGTATTTTGTAGGTGTATTGCATGTGTACCTGTATGCTACACATGTATTTATGTATGAAGGCACCGAGGCGTTGTTTTGATGTGTCTTTGTTGGCAGGACGCCAGTGAAGCAGGAGTGCGAGGAGGATAGTGCGGGTTCGTCGCGTACTCTGGTGGTGCGCACGCCGTGCGTCACGGACCCCACGCTGCCGATGCCCGCCTCACACCCTCCACACCCGCCACACGCCACGCAACGCACGCCCGACCACACGCCCGGGCCCTCCACGCCACTCTCAACACCTGACAGTGAGTAATGTGTCCTACCTACGCCAAGTTTGTCATATTACATATCCAAGTCCCCACGCCGCGTCTGTATGACTGACTTTCTGAACAGGATATATTAAAAAACTATTGAATCGATTTTAGGATGGTTTTATGCTAGCTTTACCCCGCAGTTTCACCCTCGAAAATTTTTCTCTCCCTCGAAGATTTCATTGGTACTTTTTTTCATACAACATCATCCAGCTAACAATCTATCTTTATGCCAAATTTTATTAAATACCGTTCAGTTTAGCTTTTGTCTGACCATGAAACGAACAGTCTCACAAATTTTCACATTGATAGAATTAAGATGTTATATTATAGGAATAGGCTGAAACTGAACTGAACTAAGTGGTGTAAACACGTCATCTTGTCGCCGGTATACGTATTTGGGTGGCAACGTGACAGATGTCGTGTTCCTTGCCTGTCGTTGGTCAAGCACGATTCCATACGGCTTCCACAATGTTGTACTTCACCGTCGTTCACCTAAGTCGCAAGGCAAACCTAACATACAATGTGTGTGTGTTTGTGTGTGTGTGTCAGCGGGCGCGCGAGGTCGGCTGCGCAACGCGCTGATCGCGGACAGCGATGACTTCGCGCCCACCATGGGCGGGGCACGCTTCCAGATGCAGACCGAGGACCAGGAGTCAGGTACGCACACATGATATAATATAGTACTAAAAGACTAAACTAACTACACTGTACATATCTTCAAATCGAATAAATGTCCCAATATCTGTCACGCGTAAGGGTAAAACCTAGCCTGGCGGCATTGACACGTTGTATGGCAACGCTGAATCGCTGAGCGAAATATTCGCCACCATAATCAATAATCGCTAAACATTATAACGATACGATTTGTCCGATTTCGTTTCCACCAAAATCTTAGGTGTCTCTCATATATCGGACTTAAAAATACTCACCAGAATTATGGCATTTCGGATTTTTCGTAAAGCCGTATTACGTTTATATCATATTTATATATTTTTAATCATTTTATTTTATGAACTATAAGATACATGTCCACGGGTTTTACGATGCAATCTTAATTGAGCTCATTGCGACGTATAATATAAATAGCAGTTTCACGATTAACGCAAAGGGTGGCAGGTTAATAATAAGTCATAATCCACGGTGTCGCAGGGTATATTGGTCTACACAATAAAACTCAGCTTACCGTTGTTATAATGTCTCCCATCATCGATGCAGTAGTGTTCACGTCGACAACATATCCATTCGGCTGTTGTAGCAAACGCAAGTTATACAGTGGGGGATACGTCCGCGTTTTGTGGCTAGCACTCGGCCTGTGAATTGTGTTATACGCGTCACATCACAGTCAGAGTTCTAGCTACACGGCGCGGCGGCCGGCGGGGACCTGCGGGACTGTGTTGCTTCTTGCCTCGTCACTCTCGCGTGAGGTACGGCTGTGCTGGCAGCAGGGGGCGGCTCGGCCCTACTGCTGCCAGCACAGCACCTCCGCCCAATGTGAGGTCGGCAACGTGGGTACTGCTTGCGCCTATAGGCTGCGGTAACTGCTTACCATCAGGTGGGCTGTATGTTTGTTTGCCATCTTTTTTGTATTGTAAAGGTAGAGTCCACAGTGCCGGGAATCTATTGTCAATAATTATACAATCAACCGTTTGTCCCACGACTGTCACAAATTACCTTTAAGAAAGTGTCGGTTTTTTTTTATCGAACAGTAATTTCTTGATGTCCTATGAAAACTTTAGATTCCGTGGCACTTAGACTGGTATACAGGCATTTCTCCTCATTTCATCTGTCCTTGTGTTCTGTATACTCCGTCCGCATCTGCATGCTTTTGTCACACAAATAATGTACATTTTCATCAAAGCGGCTTCACTAACTTGTTGATCAACGATCATATGAATGCAGTTTCATGTTAAAGCTGTGTTATAGAATAGTACTCAGTGGCACATGCATCCACTACTCTATACATTAACTTGCATTTATTATATGACGTTGGCGATCAAAGACAGTGCTAATTGTAAAGTATAATATCACATTACCCTGCTCTTCATCAGGTTTACATTCAAATGAAACTTTGCCTCTCTGAAGTAATAGAGGACGTTGCTCTATATTATGTACCTCCGTCTTTCTCGTACACTCATTTTATATTAATTTAGTACAACAATATGTAAGCCAACATTGATATAACCAAAGACCAAAGCTTTTACGTATTACGCAGTTCCGATTACTTACAACTAGCTGCCCCGCGGTTTTACGCGCGTAATATTCGACTTCGTTAGTACATTAATAAGACGCTTAAAACTCCAGATATTAGTAATAATAATCTATCTATGTGCCAAATTTCATCCAATTCCGTTCATTGGATTTTGCGTGAAAGAGGAACAAACTTTCGTGTTTCTAATGTTAGTAGGATAAGCAGTCCTTCACTTCCCATTTCAGAGAGGAAAAGCTGATACTCTATGTTTTCATAATTGATTAATACTGTTGTAAATAATAATAATAACATATTATTATGTTTTATTTTTAAAGGTAACATTTTATGTATTAATGTGTTTACTGTAATAACTATGAGGAAATATTGTATATACATTTCGGAATTCGTGTTTCACTGCTGTAAATATATCTCGTGCTATGTCAGTACAGTCTGCAGGAACGGAATTCTTATTGGGTTGTGGGTTAAGCATATCTGTGCGGGCCGTGTTGCGTGGTTCCATTGTTTGTCTTGTCGTTGCTTCGTATCTGTCAAAGAGACTTCGTATGGGCATCCCGAGTAATTAATATTCCAAGGAAATATACGCTTCCACACCTATTTCATTAAGCCGACAGAAAAATGTGGCTATCTTTTTACACTAAACTTTCACTTCCCGTAGGATCATAGCTATTGCCGTTTTCTTAAAAAGTATACATTAATAAGTAGCTTCATTTACATTGCTTTCTATATACCAGCTTAGAGCTGAAATTTGATTCGAGCTCTATATTGTGAAGATATATTATCTTCAAAATATATAGCTTTTTAATGTACATAATGATTTTCCCGGAATTCCGCGTAACGTAACATGAGAGGGGAAATATCCACTCTAATGCTTAGCGTGTAGACGTAATGTAAGACTTAACTCATATGATATCTAAAGCAATTTGGAAGTCTTCCCAGTTAAACTTAAAGGGCTACTAAGAATCGCAGATATGTCTAGTCAGCACAACGCCTAGTGTCCGCAAGGCTAGTTACGATCAAGGTTAGAATATAGCATTAATGTTGGAGGAGAGTAACAGCGTGTCGGGGGAGGGCGGGGCGCGCGGCGAGCTGGACCCCGTGCGGCTCCAGTGAGGCCTGTAGCACCATGGGATTCAGCTCACTGCCGCCCCCACTAACAACTCATCTACTAATACACCATAACGCCACCATCGCAGTAACCATACTCTAACTACGCGCACTGTGTTCTGTGATGCATACGCTTGTTGTCCTGCTGCCATTTTGCTCCATGTCACAAATTATTTGTGTCTTTTTTGGACATGGAGTGAAAGGCAGATTTATGTTTGGTTTTGTATTAACTTTTTGTATTATATTTTCCATCAATGGTGAATGGGATTATTATTAAGTATCACTGTAATTTAAGACATATAAATAAAATACTTCCGCACACTCACAAGCTGACGCAACTACGCTATGTATAAAGCGTGTGGCAAAAGGTTACTGTTGAAAGTAACTCGACTTTTCCAGAAGATAAGTTATTCAGAGACTGAAATAAGTCAATATTTTACTGTGTAGTTGGTCCCGAAGGGTGCCTAAAACGGCAGCAGACCAGGCGGTCTGTTGCCGTTTTTAGGTCGCATTCTTTCCAATCCGGGTTTGTTGCTATGACTTGCACTTACCTCACATATACATATAGCATATAGCTTGTTACTTCGACCAGTCGATCATAAATTAATCTATTGCACTACATTTTCGACTGAACCTATCCGTTCACAATATAAATTGTAGACTTACTTAAGATTTATTTATATATTTGTTTACAATACATGGTTGGTTATAGTCTGGGATATGATGGTTATGACGACGCGTGAAAGCTCAGAAAAAATGACTCAGAATCTGCAACGGAATTATGAAGGCCAGAATGCATCACCAGTTTGTGGGTGTGCGGAAAAGCTAATTATATGTTAATTTTAATATATGTATGTTGGCAACAATTTATAATGTGCATACGTTATAAATTGTGGCCAACACAGTTAGTTATGTTCACATTTTCAATTATAAATGTACATCTGAAAAAATGATATTATTATGTAAACTGACTTCAAACAAAGAGGTTATCTATACGGTTGTTCCTTTGCATGCGTTGTAAACTGATTTTTTGTATTCTTTATTGAATAATCGCGTTTTAATGTAAAGATGTGAGAATGCCACTCTTATAAAGTGAACTGCTTTGTGAGAAACATAATTTATTGTCATAATGTATTTGTTGTTATACTGTTACTATATTACCGTGGTTCCTATATTATATATATAGGATATTATAATATACGATATATATTTATAGGATACATATATTTATATTCCTAACATAATCTATTCATCAAAAAAATATTCAATCGTGCCTAAATCTTAAGTGAAATGCCATTTAGGTCCTTTCTGGGAGGCGCAACAAAAATAAATTGTTTTTGTTTTATATCGCTAACAAATTCAAAATAAAAATATGTAATAGATTGACGATGCAACTTGTTCGCGTATTGTCACGGTACCGTTATAAAAATAATTATAAATATGCTTCTGAAAACTTTACAAATGGCACTCTGAGTCTCCGTTGCAGACAGAGAAAATTGAGAATATAAACCACATAACTTTTTATTAGGTACATTTAAAGACTGCACCTCGCGAAATATTCAACTCTTGGTTATTAACAAAGCCTTTTAATAAGCCATAAATCTTAATTAGCGACTTTATTTTATATATGCCCGTCTCGTTATTTCCACCTATCGACATACCGGCTACGACGCGGTTATGTCGGTGTTTATTGGAATTGAGACGGTATGTTACGCCGTGTTGCAGAACTGTTGGAGCTGGAGCCGTTCCTGGCGCTGGAGCCGCCGATGTCGGCGACGGACTACGGCTTCTGCCTCGACCACGACGAGGGCCTCTCGGAACTGTTCGATTTCGAGTTCTAGTGATTAATGTGCTAGTGCCAGTGTGGACACCGCGAGGACGCGCGCTCGGCGACGAGGACGACTCTTTATGTAAGCCCGCGGGAGGTACGTTACTCCTATTCGCGCACACCCATTTCGACATCCGTATTATGACTACGACCCGTTTCACTCGAGTTTGCTCGCCGTGAATAGTATGCCGTCCTAGTACTGAGCATCACCTTCTTTAGTACCGGTCATTACATTGCACGCATGTATACTGAGAAATTAATCTTTGACTTTAGACTGAGATTTTTTGTCATTATCCAGTACTGTGACGTCACAGAGCAAGCGGCTGCTTACCCGAGTGAAACGGTCGGTACACGATGTTTGAGATTATACAATTGTGATAGAATTTGTCCTAAACTTGTTCGATTGTTGAATTTGAGCAATGGTGACTTGTATTTTTACTGGATTCACTTTACACATAATGTGCCAGCCGGCAGCGGGTACTGTGTCTGAGTGTTGCAATTTGTTGATACACATAGTTTTGCATTGTAATGTAGTATGTAAGATGTGGACAGGCGTTGAAACATTTTATATTTTATGATAGTTTCAACATAGTTTTATAAATCTGAGAACAATACACGTCCGCCATCCCTGTATTGGTGAGGCAAGCGATATGGCAATACAAGCCTATTTTTTTATGTATCCGGTTGATTGTAATGTTATTCTTACCATCGGTATGATATTTTTACAATAATTTACCTAATTATTTTACTGCTCTTGACTTACAGATGTACATTGGTAAAGAACTGGACATGCACGATTGTAAAACTTAACGTTAGTTCGTCATTCAATGAATTTGTTTTCATTTATATTTCTCTCTACTATTATGCCGGTTCTATACATGTCATTGTCTAAATCAAAATGTTCACGGATAATGTTCCTACATACTCCCGTGTGTGACTTAAATGTCACCTAAATAGAAAAGAGAGTTGGACGAATATAAATGTATTGTCATTTGGTGTCATTGTCATCACATTCGGTGTATACCTAGCTTTAAAAGCTAAAAAGTGAACTGTGGCGTACCATTGCATATGAAATACCCCGTTATATGTTGGAGGACGTGAAGTTTTCAAGGTACAGGAATAGTATGTGGGTGATGTGATCGAATTGTAATGATAGTGTTGACTATATTATAGCATTGAATTGGCTTCAAGTGATTAAAGTGGATTTTTATTAAATGGCAAAAGTTGACATTGAGTAGGACGCCTTACAGTGTCGCGTGATTGAGGTTCCACAAAGTGAAATGAGAGTAGTGTAGTGTAGCGGTGGGAGACTGCAGCAGAGGCGGTGGGGCCCGCCCGCCCGCGGCCCGTGTACATAGAGTCGCTCAAATCATGGCCGCGGTCGGCGTCTGTGTACATATTACCCTGTAATGAACGGTGATATCCTAGCGGCCTTCGATTTTACTTGTAAAGCTAGCTCTAGAGTTCCATTCGTCATACGTTTGTGCCGGAGGGCTATCGTTCGCACTGCACATTGTTCCGTTGTCGATATTAATTTGCCAAATATTTAGTTATACCTGAGTTTGTCGTTAAGTTCCAGTATCCGTTTAGTCGTCAATGTAAATAGCCGAGGGAGCGGGCGCGCGGCGATCGTGGAATCTATCATTTCATTGTTTGAATTATTTAAGTACAAAGTGCGTTATCGCGGACACAGTACGTTGTCTCGCCACGTTCGCGCGCTCCCGCTGCCTCCTATGGATAGTGTACAGCACAAAATGTCATTGTAAAAACCTATTAATAAGTGCATATCAAAGTAATTGTAATGATAGACTTAATTTGAGGATGGGACGGGTGAGGAGAGGACGCGGCATGTCGGGCGCACGCGGAACCTGGTTGCAATAATGTATGAATTTAGGCAGAGCTCAGTTGGGTGCATGCCTCTCATTGATTGTATTCGCACTATGGTATATCGGAGTTGGGCAGAGGTCATATTGTAAAATGATTAAATTATTGTGGCGATCTCCCTAATTTTGTTATCAATGGTTCGATTCGAGTATTTTGAGAATATCTATGTTGCGACGACGTCCCGCCAGACATCCCGCTTATAGTATTAACACAAATTATTTTATTTAGTTGGCGAATCTGGAAGGAGCGAGTTGTTTTTAAATATATCAATCAGTCTCTAGGGAGCAGTGTTGTGTAAAATATCTAATGAAATGTGTAACAAATGAATTGACATCAATCCACGTTTTTCGTTACAGTATTGTTGATTGATTGTGTTTTTATTGATTTCTCTTGGATGGTTTTTAATCGGTAAATAATTTTAGTTTATTACGGCAATAGTATTATGAGGTATTTGTCGTTTGATTTGTATCAAGGGCAGATATGATGGCAGACTGCTTATCGGCAACGCGACCTGACTGAAGTACCTATATCAAGAAAATATCACTATGCGTTGTGACTATAAAAACGTATGCGAGAATGCTATGTTGAGTTACCGTGAACATGCGAGATAATCACCACATTCGTTGAAGGCTATCCGAACTGGGTGAATATTGTTTTATTTTAGTAAATGAAATTTGTTTGTGACAAGAATTCTGGGGCCAAACGTGCGAGAAAAGGAAGTACAAATTAAAGAAGAGTTTTCTCGTAATTTAGTTAAGATTTTAAGCTACTTCCATCGTTGACTTCGACCGATCGACCGTTTAATTTTCGTAAGTTATATCATCGTATATAATAGCATTGGTTTTATTCATTCGCACCCAAAAGCCGTAGACGGCAGCCCTGTATTATGATTGTATCAACACTTAACATTAATCTTTATCTCTGTGTGTGTCATACATAAAATAAGTACCTAGTAATGGTTGTATATAACAAATTCTGTAATTACTTGATTGTATTCACATAAGGTATCTGGGTCTATGTCTATAGGCACGCATGTCGGCAGAAGCGGGGTCGTTATTGTCCGATTTTATGCCGCCGCTTTAATCTCAAAATCTTTTTTACAATTGTACGATTTTAAATTCATTTAAGTATTTAATTTACTGTAATTTTGATGTTAATTCTGTGAGTGTAGTCATAACCACATTTGAATATATGGCAATAGTTAATTATGATGACAGAACTAACCGGTTTTTAGTCTGAGCTAAGCAATTTGCATGTTACAAATCGCAATATCTGAATTGTGAACGTGTCAATAACCTCATGTTGTTACGCTTATAAGCAACTGATAGTGTTATGATTAATTTCAGTGGCTTTAGAAATAGTTTCGAAATGGAATATTAAACCACAATGAAGTCTGTATCGATATTTCGCCATTAAGTATGCAGCAAATGCATTCGTGTAACGAATTCACTTATTCCCAAAAGTTTTGTAATTTTGATACCCTGTGCTAAGTGTCTGTCAGCATAGCATACCGTGTTGTACAACTGACGGGATCTAAGGTTCAAATACTAATCATAATTTTATTCCAAAATACATTGTCACATAATAGGAATCCCTTGACTCTTAGCTAAGCTTTTAGAAGCCTGTGCTACAGGGGTAAAAGTAGTCTAACTAAACCATTGTGGGAAAAGTATAAGATACCACATACAGTTCTTAAGAAATGGCTTACGTTGCTTCATGGTACGTCAGGTTCTTCAAGGGTTAATTATTGTTCAATTTCGGCGCCTTTTCATGGATATATGCGCTGGCTGACAGACACGTGCGTTATATATAATTTGGGTGATGTTATGCATCCTTGTGCAAACTAGAAATATCGACACAGATTGCTTAACAGTTACAACGATTTAGTCCGTACACAAATACGTCGGTTTGACGGTCCACAGGGTCCTAAAGTAGTATTTCAATTTAGACAATATATGATGTTGAACTGGCGACTAATGCTTACGGCAATTTATGGAGAATTTATTCATTGCCGGAGGTGTTGGTCAAAGGCTGCCTGAAGATTACGAGTCGTGTCGCGAGCGAGATATTTATTTCCTAGTTTTATTATAGCTTGGTATGATCTGGCGCGGGTTTCTCATTAGTTTGTGTAATCTATCATTCGACTACAATTTGTTGTGTGATGTTGTACTTACCCCCCTTAACTCTCCCGTCGCCTAGACTGATGGAGCGTTGTCAATGAGCGGTGTGTGTATACAGATACTATTTCAGTTTGAAGCATATAGATTACAGGCTGTTAGGCTAAAATAATGAAATGGACACTTTTTGACGGCATGTTTTTGTGTAATACTTTTTCTGGATTAAGATAGCAAGAAATTGAAGGTGCAATGTTATAATATGTATTTATAGTGAGCGAGGGAGGAGCGAGTGCAGGAGGAAGAGGGCGCGAGTCGCCGCGGTAACGATACGCTTGTTGCGCCATTGTTGTGGGCGTGGAGTATGTTTGATTTGTAATACTTTGTGTTGGAAGACTGAGGTTGATTATTCCAGTTGCGACGAACGTGCGAGTTATTTGTTGATTGAATTTAAATATAAAGTCATATATATATATATATATATATAGTTAGGTTATATTTTTTAATAAATATAATATTGAGATATGTAATATAATATGATTTTCATTTTCCTCTCATAAATGTCTATTGATCACATTATCTTGGGGTTTATGGTTATCATAGCTGGGTAATGAAATGACTAGTTTGTTACATCACAATATAAATATACCTACTATGTGTGGCGTCTAGAGTTTACATTGGTTGTTGTACATCTTATTCCTACGTAATTTCCACCTGGTATGTACAAAATACTACATTAACAGCTTATAAATATGTTCAGTCCTTGATGAAGTTCTGGACAGGGAAGTTTTTGAAGGACTTGCTCCAGATGTCTGTGAATGCTGTGCTGACCAACTCGTTGATCAGAGGCCGGATCACGGCGAAGCCAGGCTTCCAGGTCGCGTTGATCACGCGGTCTAGCATGCGCTCTGGGGAATTCATGGATCAGTTATAATCCTCACGCCTTCCCACAAGGGTCCCCGAAGGGGTAGGCAGAGGTGTATAGGTAATACCCACACACCCACTTTCCGCCATAGGTATATTAGGTGCCAACGTGACAGATGGCGAGTCCATCGCCGTTACTCAAGCACGACTATACATACCTTTGAATTTCTTCTCAGACTCACGATAATACCATTATTGACGATAAGTCCCATGCTTTGAACTCGCTCACGCTGTGGGCGGGAATGGCAGCTAGAGGCCGAAATCTATCTTTTTGGTACCTAATATGGCTAAGCACTGGGCTCTTCTCTTCATCTTATTGGTACCTAATATGGGAAAGCCATTGTCTTATCTTTCCCTCTCTCTTCTACTGATAGTTATAATGTAAACTAATAAGGTCTAAAAGCCTAGTATCCAAGTAATGTAACTTACTACATTTTAACAATTTTATGCATATAATGACAAGTTACCTGGTAATGATAAATATTTGAGAATATAACAAACCCAGTATGCCGTTGCCTCTGAAGAGATTCCCGACGTGGATCTCCATGTCGCCAATGTGGTCAACCTCCACGTGGACGTCGACGCCGTCGCCATTGCGCTTGATGCGCGTGGTCTGCGAGTAGTCGCGCAGCGTCATGTTCCATCGACCCGACCGCAACACTCCCAGACCGAATGCGTCACCCTGGCATGGAATATTACTTAGTTGTGAGTAATTACACATTTATAAGGTTAATGCTCCATTCCCTTGGGCAGTTGGATGATGATATATATAAATAAATTGGCTATCAAATACAAAAATCCACTCCGTAGTGGCAACAATATCCTTACGTAATTTATTTTTTAATAAGTTCCCTACGTTAAATATTCTAAAAAAGGATAGCCGTACCTTGAATTCGTAATCTCCACTGAGCCACTTTTCAGGGAAGTATTGTGAGTAGACTATGCGCTCGTTCTCCCAGTCGGTCCTATTAAGTTGAATTACATACTAGATAGAAATACGATGAGAATGTATCTAGAAAAAAAAAACAGAGGTAGACCACGCTCCTAGATAACTAACTGAATCAAATCGATTTAACACTCAGGGAATGATACTCGTGAAGGAAACCAGCGAGCATGTATGAAGAGACTGATGAATTGGATGAATAGAAAGATGTCTATCAGCTTAGTGAGAACTGTTGCTCTACTCTCTGCCTAAACAGTGAGAGACTGCTATATCATTCCATTTCGGTAAATTATTTAAATTAATAATGTGTGTATCTAACTAAGACATGAATAATCAATTCACATAGTGATTTTAAATCGTCTCTCGTTGCTCGAGTTCCAGAAAGTTCAGCTGTTAATATTGGTTTAGAAACAAATAGTGCAGTAACGGAAATTAAAATAAAGAAAATACCTACTTGTATTTGGTGACAGTCGATTGAGACCAGCCGCGCTCGTACACGTCACCTAAGGTGAGCGTGTATCCCAAACCATTGATTGAACGTGATTGCTTAACTTCCTTTGCGAAGTGCGGGTCGAAGGGCGCAACGCCCATATCTGGGATCCCTGAGAATAAAATACATATTTATGACTCAATAACATCAAAAAGGCGTCAGTGACATCCGCTGTTGGTACAAAGGGAGTGGCGAAAGCACATTCAACGCACTCACCTACTTTGAAAAATGGCCGCAGTTTATTGAAAGCCCTCTTGACGCAGCCATCGAACTCCGGT
This sequence comes from Drepana arcuata, assembly GCA_016069955.1. Classification (NCBI taxonomy): domain Eukaryota; kingdom Metazoa; phylum Arthropoda; class Insecta; order Lepidoptera; family Drepanidae; genus Drepana; species Drepana arcuata. The sequence continues at coordinate 36,854 of JACCPG010003062.1, read as the reverse complement.
GATGACTTTTTACAGGCTGAGAATATCTTCTCTGCAATTAGGAGACAGAATTTACATGAGATATTAGTGTATTAGGTGTTTGTACTAGTTTCTTAGCTGAGCATGGTATTGCTCTATATTAGCAAGCCAAGCATCCTTCAGCGACGTAAACGAGCAGCGACGCAAAACAGCATTTATATTGAATAAAGCAATTTCCTTGAGAGTGTTAATGTCTTGAGACATACTTAATTGTATGAAATTATAAAATAAGAGGTAGTTGAGTTGTATAATAAAATTAGATTACAGAAATGTTGGTCGGCGAGCGGATTCTGTAGCTCGAGTGAACTTGACCAATTTCGATTCGATGATGTTGGCAGCAGTCGTTGCCTAAGACTGCTCGAGGTTGTGTTTACGAGCTGTGCGGCGACTATAGGCGTCATGGGAATTCTTGTGAATATGTTATATAGATGTGCCCCGCGGTTTCATCCGCGTTGAATTTGGTCATGAACTCTTTAAGGGTAGTACATGATAATATAGCTTACTTCTTTTCCTTCCTCATAAATGGGCTAACGCAGACAATTTTTTTCAAATCTGATTATTCTGGGTACCTTCCTACTTCCAGGCACCAGCGCGTACAAACAAACTGCCTCTTCATAATATGTATGAGTATCTAAATAACGTGAAGAGTACTCGAAACCAACGAGCATGTATGAAGAGACTGTTGAATGTGGCGCTCTATACTCCCTACCCCGTTAAAGACTCGGCATGATGATATGGTGATGATCTAAATAACCTTCACATGAACACAAAAGCTCAGTCCCAGTATCATATGGAGAGTGCTAGACGATTTTGAAAATCGTTTCTTGGTCTTTTCAGCATCCGCAGCTGTGATCATGACTTGTCATCAGACAGAACTAAAGAAATATTGGTCAAGTAGGTATACCTATTTTCGGCGACCTTGCTTGCGACATATTTGTTGCAGTTGAATATGCTGGGACCTTTGCTCAACGCTTTACGAAAGACTTATAAAACGTACACACCTATCTTGACCACATATCTTCACGATGTTGCCAAATAAGTTAGGTACCTATCACTGTTTATGAGAAATGTTTACAAATCCTTTAACGTGTTTTTTTCGTTTCTATAGGATTTAGGAAATAGTTTTAATATGGGTGTAAATGTAATACTGTTTAGACTAATATTGTAAAGTGTGAGAGTTTGTTTTTTAATTAACTATTAGGTTTTGGAAAATCTTTTTGCATTAGATAGCCCGTTTACTAGGATCCTAGGAATACCGCATATTACAACGCTCACCTAGAAGACTTAATTGTTGCAACAATTGAATTTCTTACATAACAGATTTTTGTTCTCTTTACATATTTCTTGTTTGCATATTTATAAGGCTTAATTAAATTAAAATACCCATAGTAATTTTAAACAGCGCGAATAACAATATAAGATTTTACACACGTTTGAACTTCTTCTCAGATGCTACCTTTCACAATCACACGTTCTCTCGTATCGAGGTTTCCTCATGATATAGAGATCAGAGTTCGAACATGCAATCTTGACTTGCGTGAAAGGGGATGCGACCCAAGATCAGGCTCGTACTTGGTTCAGCGTAATTCTTTGGCGATATAACGTGGAAATGCGGCGGGCATTATGGGAACGTTTAAGCAGGACACGTGTCCGATCATATATTTCGTTTCAAGTTAGTAGTAGTTGTAGATAGACTTTGGGATGAAGCATGTACTGTTAACTTTTTGTATGATGAAGCTTGCGATGTGGACTCGTCATTATCTATGCCAATTTAATATTTTATAGATACACACTTACTCGGCCACCACGTATCTAAACAATTAAACAGTACTTTATCATAACATAAGCTACAACAATAATATTTTTTAATTAATGTAACTTATCTCGGCCTTAAAATTGCAAAATATCATTATTCCGCGCTATTATGCCAAGAGATACGTTGCGTAACGCATTGCAACAGCCAATCGGTATGTTTGCGTGAATGTCGATTATTTTTAGTGTCCAAATATGTTTTCGACATTCTTCAATTTGACATTTGCCGGTTCGTGCCCTACGCTGTTAGCGTATAACACTATTATTGCTGGACTAACGACATATCGCTATGACACTAACCCCTCGCAACCAAAGTAGACACGATGCTCAAAATGGTATCCTAATGGTCCAGTCTAGTTAAACGACCTATAGGTAAGTAGTATAAGTCACTCTGTATCAAGAGATAAAGAGATATTTCGCGCCTACTTAGTCCAGAAGATAATATTCAAAGAATATCTACCTAATTCGTCTTGTCAAGTCTAATATATCATTAGACTTGGCAGAACTGGGCAGGTCGTTCACTATTGGTATAAGATAAGTGATTGATGATATTTGCCTATGATACAGATGTTTAGACAAATATAGCATTTAGACTCAACTAACAAATATGTTACACCTATATTTGTCGCCGGCGGGAAGAGAACCTGCGACCATAACGCGAATAAAAAGTTGTTTCATAGTTGGAAAAATGGGAACAGTACAATACAATCTCTGATACGTTATGAAGCGGAGGACGCCTGTAAGTCTAGGGGGATAAGGCGCTCTACTCTCTCTACCTACCCTGTGAAGGTAGATAACTAATATGAAGGTTTGTATTAATTTTAACTTACCTATTTCGTTAGTTTCATTTTCCGCTCTGGTGGTTTCGAAACACAGAACCATGGCACAAACAAGAACTAGATATTTAACAGAACGCATTTTAAAAGTTAATTTATACACTATTATACACTACACAATATATATTATTATTATTTATTATTATTATAATTTATATACACAAACTGATCATACAGTAACTTTTTATATATGTAGTTACTCGGAATTGGATCGGTTTTTGTTACAAATTTAGTCGACTGTCCCTTTTAATTCACGAATTTGTCCTATAATTAATCAATACCAATATTTTGTTCGTGGAATATATTCGCAGTTGCTTGCAGTGCCGACCAGCGCACTATGAGAGGTCTGCGAAAGTGCATGCCCCTACCAACAGGTCATAAATTGCGACAGACTTGTTCAACTAAATAGTTTGACTACAAATTTTATTTAGTTTATGCCCACAGCCACAGCCTTTCATCTTTTACCAATATTTTAAATTGGTTTTAGTTGTAAATGTACACCTAGAGATTATAAACACAAGTCATCACGCAAATGTTTGCTACGGGTGTGGATCGAACCCACGTTCAATGGCAAACGGCCAGTAGTAAATATTATTGTACAAAAATACGCTATGACTGTATTTTTGTTTATCAACAAAGCAATACCCGGATTGCTTTTTTAACATTTGTTCCCTTTTACACCCTACGTAAAAGGGAACAAATGTTAAAAAAACAAACCGAAAACCGGGACTTTGTTTCGCCGTTTCTTCTCCTGGCAGGTATTTTTTCTTGGAAACGGTGGTAACTTTAGTTTATATTAAATATGTGACGTTCAATAAGTGCTCCCTGTGTCCCTTACGTTGAATAAAATATTTTGATTTTGATTTTTTGAATAAAGACAAAACGTTTATTTTAACGCAAACTCATGTGGGTCTATGGACTGGTTTTTTATAACCGACTTCAAAAAAGCAGGAGGCTCTATGTTCGACTGTATGTATTTTTGGTAATTTTACATAAAAGTTGTAAACGCTCACGGGGTGCGCCACTCTGCGTAATGATGTTAGGTACGAGTATGTATTGTAGCGCCGTTAGGTAACGGCTACCCATACCGTACACTTATTTCTATTATTTAATATTTCTAATATTTTATAGGCGAAAGTTTGTATGTTTGGATGTTTGTTGCTCTTTCACGGCAAAACAGCTGAACCGATTTGGCTGAAAGTAGAAAAGGTGATGGCGCATACCTAGGATTAGAAAATAGGCTACATTTGAATCCCGAAAAATTTTAAGTCCTAATATAAAGAATGTTGTTCTTTCACGGCATAGCGGCTTAACCGATTCTAGCAGGAAAATACATAAGCTACATTTTCGAACTCCACGCGGGCGAAGCCGCGGGCAAAATCTAGTATGAAGTATATGTTTTGGTATTACTAAAAACTTGGATAACTAAAGACAATTTTAGAGGTAGGACAAATCCTGGGAGGTGATTAATTTTGTTAATAGACATTGCTACGGTAATAAAGGCAATGTTACTCAACAGGCAATAATATAATGACTTATGGTGACCATATACCTCATGGCATTACATAAGAATACGTCAATTTGCTTAAGGGCCTTGTGTAATATGTCAATGATTGCTTCAATAATAATCTATGTGTAATGTTACGTACATTTATTGTAATTGGTTTCAGTCATATAACTTTATTTTCAACTTCATACCGTCACGGTTTCCCATAAACTTCCCATTTAAGAGAGGTAGGGCATAACGGGTTTCCCGTTCGAATTTGGAGCTGCCCGACTGGGGCAGGACCTCCACCTTATAGAAGTCCGCAGCCAAATAACTCAAGTTATTGTGTTGTGTTCCTACGTGGTGAATAAGGTTTCCAGTAATGAGCTCCTTGAGGAGGGGGGAGGATTGTTACAATGTGTTGAAAGCAGAGGGATTAAACCTTATGCTGCCAACACACTATAAAACTCCGAACACAGAGTGGCAACACGCAAGTGATACTTCGGTATCGTGAGCGTAAATAGGCTACGGTAACCGTTTCCCAGGTGGGCCGTATGCTTGTTTGCCACTCTTTTGTATAAAAAAAAATAAAATAAAATAAACGTTCCCAGATAGAGATTTAAAAATCCTCTTTTCGTCAGAGATGATTTAGATGCCCTTTGACAGCGAGCCTAGGCTAGGCCGCCGTCCCTCAGCCACAATTTTACAAACTGCAAAATGGTTGCATGTTTAGTGACAATATTTTCCTTTATCGCAAAGCCGTGTGATTAACTACAGAATTATGTTTATTGTAAAAAAAAAAATGGTGCGTATACTTATGTACGTGCGAGAGAAGTAATACTTCTCTGGCGTGAATATTTTTATTTTTATCACTGACAGCTTACATTATTTAGATCACTAACATTTCAATCGATTAAAATCTGAAAAAAGCTACAAAAAACCCTTTTACTGTTGACTGCGCTTTAAGAGGCGGAATTTTTTGCTTCCTTCGTCTGATAGTAAGAGATTAAAACACGCTGTTATAGAAAATTTATATATTTTATATAGAACTTAATAAATATTTCAGATGCCCATTCGAACAATACAAATGTTGTACATTTTGTGGTCTGAATTTAATCCAGATTTATTTGTACAATAAGCACGAGATTTTTCACTCAACTTTGTTTTACATACAAGTATATTTGTAACTATACAAATACAAAGCATTAGCATAAGCAATAAATCTATTATCAATTGAAGCACTGGAACCTACTAAGTTCCTTTTAGTCTTAAGTACTACGATAAAGAGAATGAGAGAGAGAGATAAAGAGAGACTTCTCTGAAGCTAAATAAATACTACCTACATTTTGTGAAGTCCGTTTTACTTCAGACTTCGCACCAAAACTCAGTCTAGTGCTAGCACCATTCTTAGTCTTTACATCTAAGCTTATTTTTATGCTTACATACTACATGTGAAATATTACCACCACAAAGAAGTGTCCATTATACCAAACAAAACTAACAACAACACCACTGCATAATGGCGTAATGGTATAAGTTTCAAAAAAGTATATTAAGGAAAATACATTTGAAACTTTTCGGCATTTAGTCGAGTTGCTTTTCAAGTGCGTTGCATTTTTACGGAAGAAACGCCACTGTGTTAATTGTTTATTTAGTTTTATTTTCATGTATAAGTTCCCTTATTTCGTGCCACCAATGCCAGGGTTGGTAATTTAGTCGACAATGAAGTCGTCGTAGGGTATGTGTTCCAGAATGTGGTCAAGGAATCTGGACATCTTCTCGGCCAAGTCTCGTTTCAATTCGGGCTTCATCTCCTTGAGTAGCTCTTGAGCATTCGTGTTGATGAACAGGTTAAGTGCAGCCTCTGCAACAAGCTCGTGGTTTGTGAAAAGCTATTTGTAAGGTAAAGAATTTGAATCGTAAAGTTGGCAGCATTGAATAAAAAAAAAAACAAATGTCAATTAGGAGACTTATAAAAATATTAAGTAAATTATAATATGGGGATTAATGTAAAAAAAGAGAAGAACCGGGGATTTTGTTTCTCGTTTCATCTTATGAAAACATAAACCGTTTCGTCACCGCTTCCTACAAACAAAATTACATTTACATACAATTTTATGTTCCCTGTGTCACTTGTGTTGAATAAATACATTTTAACATTAAAAAAAAAACAATATGGCAATGGTTTCATTGCCTACTAATGTTTCACTGAACACTACCAACTTGCCGAACCAGTCAAAGTCAGCTAGCTTATAAAGGCCAACTCACGTAGCACAGCGTTGCCGTTGTGTAAGTTGTCGACTCCCATCTGGATGTCCTTGACGGAGAAGTCCAGCTTAAGTTGTTCCAGCTTGAGGTAAGTCCGCCCGTTGCGGGAGTACGGCGTGCCGCGGAAGTACACCTTGGCCTTCACACCCTCTGCGTCACAAAAATTGGCAATCATTATATCACTACTATTGTTTACTTGAATGGCTATGTTTACTTTACGCTGAAACTGAGGTATGCCAATGGCTTCTGTTCGCGGATATATTTCATTGCTAACGTGAGAGATGGTGGTGGATGGTGGACTGAAAAAAGGAAAAAGAACTGGCATGTCTCGAACACGACCACGACCACTTTAAATTTGTTCTCAATCGTATCCATCAGGTTTCCTCTTGATGATTAACTTCACCATAACGTTCGTGGTGTCATAAATCATAATGCCTACTTAATAACTAAACACGATAGCTGTTGCTATAGACTAACTTTATTTCAAATATAAACTTACATACATAGACAACCAACATAGACTAAAACTGTATGAAGATACTAGCGCCAGTAGTATTAAGAAAAGGATAATATTTGATATATTTTAACATCTCCTCTTATCAAAATAATCTAATATCCATGTAACAATAAATGAATATAACCTACACCTAAACAATACTACAAATAGTTAACCCTTTCGTTAACAAGTCAGCAGGCATTTCAGTAGTTGGCAAATGTGATCTTTACTAAGTTATTAGTAACAGTTTCACTAACAAAGTGGTGGCGTATATCTATCATCATCATCAGAAGGGAAAGGGTAAGAGAGGTAGGGCATAACGGGTTTCCCGTTCGAATTTGGAGCTACCCTACTGGGGCAGGATCTCCGCCTTATAGAAGTCCGTAGCCAATAAAAAAAGGAGGTTTTAACACCTCTGACTATATTCAGGAGACCTTTGTATATTGTATACACATAAACTGAGATTGTGCCATACCATACTCTCCCCAGTAGTCGCCACCGCCTGAGGCTCTGATTAGCAGCAAGATCCCTGAGGAACGGTACCGGGCGCGAGCGCTGATATGTGGCCCAAATAAAGTCAGTTGGAACTGATGGGTCTCTAGGTCTGACCTGTGGAGGAGAACGTAAAAAATATGTGCATATTCATTTGACACTGCTTCAACACTCAAAATTCCAAGTTCGTTTTTTTCTGTACTTATGTATGTATGATGATTAATCATACTATATTAATTGATTGTTTTATTTATCCTTCTAGTGACGTAAGTTGTGTTTGTCTCTGTGTGTGTTAAATAAATAAAAAATAAATTAATAACTAAATGGAATATTATACTTTAATAATAAAATTTGTTTAACAAGACTTTTTTTTTATTATATAAACAAAGTAGGGACGTAAAAGCATATTCTTTAACATAAATAACACGAAAGAGAAAGCAAAGGATCCCTGGACAAATAAAGTACGTCGCGAGTGGTGAGTCTGTCTGTGGCCCGTGCATAATTATTTTATTTCACAAATATTTAGTTGGGAAAAATCATTCTTTCAGACTACCGGGGCTAGGATCTTGAATGTATCTCACGCCTTCTCACGATGGACTCCAAAGAGGTAGGCATAGGTGTATAAGTAGAACCCAAACACTCCGCCAGGGATATATTTTAGGTGCCAACGTAATAGACGGCGAGTCCATCGCCGTTACTCAAGCACTACTATACATACGCCTTTGAATTTCTTCTTCCGTGTGCAGGTTTCCTCCCGATGTTTTACTTCGCCGTCAACCGTAGTGTACTAATGAACTGTACTTCTTGGTACACGTGTCTTAGAATTTAGCTATCACGGCTTCATTCTTAATACATCTTTCTAAAAATCAAAAGCCGGATCTCAGTTAATTGCGTCATCTAGCACAATATATTAATTATAAACGGTAACTAATTATTGACTTGACAAACGAGGAACAAGAATATTTACGCAAATATTTGAGGATCTAATACACCCGAGATATTTACATATTTCATCAAAACACTGCTGCATTCCTCAACATGTCTTTTGTGTGGTCGTAAAGTTTAAGTGTTGACGTGATGGTCACTCCAGGACAATGGCTGGCAACCCGAGGCGTGTTCAGAATACATTAACGGTGAAATAACTGCATTTCCTAACATTCCATCAAGTCATAAACAATGTTTATTATGTCCAAACAAGACCTTGGAACGAGTGATGATGTACTTTCGGACATTGTTGGAAACTAATGTCTGTTTTAATGCACTCGCTATGTCCTGCCTGCGATGCGAAGAACTCCATTCAGAAGTTCTTCCGTACAAAGTATGATTTTTTACAGCACGTATATGATTTTGAAGAATTTCGTTAAAGAGTTTTATCTCATGCCCTAATATCTTATTAACTAATAATATATTTTTAACTTGAAAAGTAACATATAAATGTATATGCGATAGGATCATGTGCTATTAATCGTGTAGATCTAACTAAGTTTGATCGTACGGTCTAAAATACTCATCAATAGTGCTAAAGGTGACAATATCGCGTCAAGGTATTAGAAAGTAGATGTTTGGCCATATATGCAGTAGGTACGTAGATATTATCGGGTGAGCATGATTTTGTGAAAGCAGCTCACCTGACGTTGGTTATGGTCATGTTGGAGGCGCCGGTCGCGTGGATGTCTTTGAAGGTGGCGCGGTACCCGTCTGGACCACCGCCCAGCGCTATGGATAGCTCGTCGATCACTATCGCCTCAGACTGCAACAAAATAGATCATGTAATAAGGAAATTATACATAAAGATAGCGCCACACACGAAGATGCGCCCCACCAATTTCTTGTCGAGGGATGCGGGGAGTATGACCCGAGTATATTAACAGTAGTGCGCGTGTGCAGTCATAGGTAATCAGTGTGTACCGATACTCGAACATAAGTGAAACGTTGCACACTTACACTATATGCCGTAGGAAAGAATAGTGGGGTGCGTCTTCGTGAATGGCGCTATCTATACATAATTATGTAGATATCACGCAGTCCCTCACGTTATGGTGTAGGCTAAGAGAGAGTAGAGTTCCATTTCTCTCTAGCGTGTTCACTCAATTGACTTAGGTAGTTAGAACGGTCTTCCTCTGCATTTGCTCCTATGTTTCTTTAAGAGCTTTCACTTTGATAATATTAGCAAGCGATCTATCCATGCTTCGCTCGGGTGAAATTTCGATAAAAACGCTTATTTGGGATATATTATATGAATGAATACCATAAAAGTCCGGTAAGTTTTCGAAGGTGTCTCATTCGGCCAGGTAAACGGAGGTAAACGGAGAGTAGGTGCTTAATAATAACCTAGTGATATACCCTTTGTTAACTGTAGTTACCTCCTCAATGCCCAGTTCAGGGGCTCCCCCCTTCAAGTACTCAAGAAGTTTATTGAAGCTGCGGAGCAGGCACGAGTCCACATTGGGATCGCTGCGGGAACATCCGTCGCCGAAGATGTCTGGAAAATAATATTTTATTTATTATGTTGAGATTATCTCTGGCGGATAGTGGGTGGGTGTATGGGTTTTACCTATACACCCTGCCTACCCTTTCGGGGACCCTTGTGGGAAGGCGTGCGGATATAATAAAAAAAAAGTTGAGATTAATTTTAAAGCGTCTTTATATTAATACTCGTGGTGGCCGTGTGGTCCGAGTAGTTGCAAATAAAATATATCTCTGGCGGAAAGTTGGCGTGTGGGTACTACTACCCTTGTGGGAAGGCGTGAAGATACTTTCAACCATGACTGCTCACGGACAGAGGCAGACGTCAATAACTAACTGACGTCTGCAATTGACCGTTCCATTTCCAAATAAATAGCTTTTCAGAATATTCCCGAGAAATGTTAACTTGGAAAATAACAAACCATAATTATTTTAACTTAGAAATTATGAATACCGTCTGGTCTATAGACTGCGAAACTTGAGGTCGCGGGTGCGAATCCCGCTGAGGGCAGATATTTGTGTAATGAACACGAATATTTGCGCCGGTCTTAGATGTCCTATGTATTTATGTGTATATCTATCTATATAAGTACATATATCGTTGTCTAGTTACCATAACACAAGATTTGCTTAATTTGGGACTAGGTCAATTTGGAATTGTCCCAGGTATTTATTATTTATTTTTACCCAAACACCGTGTATGCTAACCTTTACATTCCATAACTATGACCAGAAGCGCTTATGTTTTGATGCAAAATAGCTTTCCTTGCACACAATCGGTGCATTAGTATGCTAGACGGCAGGCAGCTGATAACGGTAGCTGTCAGGTGTTAGAGAAAACACAAGGAAGCTACCATTGCAACACAATGGAAGAGACCTTGAATATTGTATACGAAGCCTTGCGGGACTTCAAAAAATACCTGCCTATATATTTCCAGTGAAAAATCGCTTGAGCAAATATTGAACTTCACTTTGAGCAGCTTGAAGCAGTTTCCCGAAGAGGCAATGATGTAATTATACCAAATTTGTATTGGATATATTAAGGTTCCAACCTGACGCAGGGTGGTGTCTAATCTTTTAAATTAATTATTTATTAATTTAATTTATTAACTTAGATCCAACAAGGAGTACCCAATTTCATAGAAAATTTCATTTGAAGTAAATATACCCATTATGGGTTTAGGTTCTATTCACATTTTTTTTTAATATTTATATTTTATTTAAAGACACACCAACAGTATACACATTTAAGCTTATAAGTAAAAGAATAACAATTTGTATCAGATGTATACACCTATGGAAGGAAACAATAAAACTACATAGTAAGGTGCTGCTAAGCTTGAAGTAAGTTTTTAGAAGTAATTTAACTTTTATAAAGAAATGCTATATTTTATCAATTTACGCAGGTTTTCGGAATAATAAATCCTTTATTCTATGATTCAGAAAAACTCATTTGGTCGGTCGGGAATCTGGATTAGAACTTTGTGTTCTAGGCGAACTCGAACACCTCAACCACCACCGCCCTATAACGACAAGATAACAAAAATAAATGTTCCAATTTATGTAATATGGATAGCGTCACTATGCCCGGTGCTAATGACATTAAATCCTCCATTTTGGCTCGGATGGAACCTGATAAACCCGCTCAGCGGGCTCGCTAATTACTTTGGTTTGGTTTCACAGTTACGGTTTCATTGCAGAGCCTGCGATATAAAGCCACATATGACATGATTTATTAGCTACAATTATAAGTCAGTCTATTTTTATATTATAAATATTTAAACGTTTGGCGTTTAGTTTAAAGCTTATATGTAATGGATAAAACATATATATATCTTCACGCCTTCCCACAAGCGGTAGGCAGAGTTGTGTAGGTAGTACTGAGAAGTCTATGCGTTGCAAGCAAAGAAAACTAGTTGCGTCCGTAAGAGAACTCGTATATTATTAATAGTTGTACATCAATTGTTTCCTCCCCATGACATTTACATTGCGTGACATAATGCCTTTATAGTCACGCGTCAGTTTCCATAACAGAACTCTATACACTTCAAGTACCCACATACATACCCGCTTTCTGCCAGAGATATACTTGAGCTGCCAACGTGACAGGCGAGTCCATCGCCGTCACTCAAGCACGACTTTATATATACCTACGGCTTTCAATTTCTTCTCAAACGTAAATAAGTAGGTTTCCTATTGGTGTTTTCTTTCATCCTAAAGCTCGTGGTGTGACTAATACCTTCCCTAAGTTCAGGAAAATTCAGTAGTAGGTACAGTCGGGATTCGAACTTGAAATCTTTGTGTTGCAGGCGACTCGTCCAACCACTCGCAAACTACGACTCTAATTTTATTTGATTCCCATTATTGTGAACTATCACACATATACTATGACTATCATATAGAGACACCCTGTATACTTAGTTAGTGAACAAATATTCTATTGTTTTTTAGTTATGTGCTCTACTTGTGGTCACCATACAAATAAGTAGGAAAGCTTGAGAAGGAATTTCGAGGACACCTGAATGGCACCTAAATATATCTCCAGTGAAAATTGAGTGAATTGAATGTCTTCTGCCTTCAGGGTCTTTTGTGGGAAGGTGTGACGATATGTATATAATGATCCTCAAGCCATCACAGGTCAATGAAAACATGTTAAATATATTTTAACTACCTACGGAGCGGCGAAGTGCACCTGCCTGGGTCTTTGACCCGCTACTTGTTGTGGGACCTTGTCCGCGAAACTCGATTGGATCCCGCAAAAACGTTTTACAGTTAATTTCGATACAGTTACATCGCTTTAAAAGTATCGATGATACTTACGGTGAAAGTCATATAATTTTACAAATAACGGGCATTCATGAGATAGTGCCTTCTTATTTATTCATTTATATATTGCATTACCAACGTAAAATACAGCAAATATATTTAAAATATATAAATTTTTTAATTTTTTGTTTGTTTTGTAATTTAATAGTATTTCTTTGTTTTATTATATTTAATTGTAATGCCATTTTGTTATGGGTCAAGTGCCTGAAATAAATATATTTTATTTTTTATTTTATTTATTTTAAATATAATATGTATTATAAAATTTTAATAGGTGCACCTAAAATATAGGGTGGGTACTACAATAGGTAAAATACGCTAACTACTTTTACTATTAAAGTTAACCACAGCATGATTGATGACATGACATGGTGACTATTCATAGTATTTACATATGTATTGCAGCCTTATGGAGGTATATTTCACTCTCATCCTTACTGCCGAAGAGGCTCACGCACTGGGGGTTGTAAAATGGTTCGTGATTAATGGACGACCCCTAAGGCAGTGGAAGCGTACGACTGCTGGAGGTTCGGGTGCAGTTACCTCGGCTGGTCTACTAAAACCATCATGTCCAGGGTTTGGTTTTAGTTGCCTTTCTACCCAATTTCTTTCTTCCACACATCCCTAATATTGCATTGATGTCGTCACTGTTGAGCAGCGAGAAAAGCTTAATAATACAAATGATTAAACGTTATACCAAAAGTGATGGTTAATGAGGTATAGCGAGTTGTTATTGCATGACAGGTATGGATTACGGCCTCAATATTGAAACCGTTATGGCATCAAAAAGGTTTCATTAACATATTTACTATATATATATATAGTATTGGATTGGTATAGTATTGGAATGCATACAATTACAAAGATAGGAACGTTAACAGTACCTGAAACCGGCGAGTCTTAAGAGACTAATTTCTATCTAATGTTCACTATTGTCTGCTTCCTTTGGGACCCTTGTAACAATTTAATTTATAACGAACAGACAATATGTTCTCTACACGAAAAAATCGTTTCGGTCAGGGATAGAACCAGACAATATTTGTAGAATAGACAATTATCAAGTTCCATGCGATATGACATACTTACCATGTCAAACTTTTATATTAGAAGAAAAACAGCGAAAACATGACATTGCAGCGAGTAGAACAAATAGATCATTGATTACCCCAGTTCTTTCTACGATGGTCAGTAAAGTGGAGCCATGGGAGAGAGCCACTTTTAGCTGGAGATATAAGTGCCAACGTGACAGATGTTAAAACTGTGTGATAAAGAAGTTCAATATTATCGTAGGTCATATTTACATCACCGTGACACAAAATTTTGTAATGTATGCTCGCCAAGTAAATTTTGATTTATGTTTTAATGCTATTTAAAGGTCACCAAGTAGGCAAATTTACATGCTACAATGTATCTGTTTGTCATCGGTAATTTGTCGCTGTTAATAGTACACTATTTAAAGTTGCATGTCAAATGACCGTGTGTCCTCAAATAATACATTTATAGGGTAGTACTTGACCTCAATAAAGTACCTCAATAAAGTAAGTAAGGAAGGCGTTTAATTATTTTAATTACAATCTAGAAGTTAAGATACAAACCGGTGATAATATCTCGAACGGCTGAATGCAAGATTCGCAAAGTTAGACTCTTAAATTGAAGTATGATAAAAGTATGTTTGTATTACGTAGTCTCGAAATAGGTCTAATAGGGGTACATGAACTGCAAATTGAACTCCCCATCAAAAGTCTTCAAGCGAATTAGGTCTGGAAACTCCTTTAAAGCTAAATGCTCTATGATGATTTGAAAATAATTTGTTGATTAAATAGGACCCATATAATGAACAACGTTCAGTACGAACATTAGTATGACACGTACCTGAGTTTCTTTCTTCTGTCTTCGGCTTTTGTGCCATGGCTTGTATCCAGTTTACCAGTATTATGCTTTACTGTAAAATTTCGGGATAGTACCATAAACTAAATATTAATCGCTTCGAACTGGAGGCTCCCATGAGAATGACAGAACTTCAGAAAAAGTAATTTTTATAATTTTTCATTGGTATTTAGAATTCGTGTCATTGACCACAAAAATAAGAATGTTTGGGTACCGATTCCAAGAGACTAAGCTGACGAAATGCTACCACTGACTGATGGCTTTAAAAAGTGTTGCTAGTGATATATTGAATTGGATTAAATAAGGATGGCTTTCCCAGAGCAAACACCACGGAGAGAAACAGAAAGAAGGCCGAAAAAGTATGGAATAGTTTAAGACGTTGTGATTAATCTTACTATCTTACTTCTTACTAATATAAATGTGAAAGTTTGTAAGTTTGGATGTTTGCGGTTCTTTCACAGCAAAACGGCTGAACCGATTTGGCTGAAAGTTGAAAGCGTGATGGCTTATACCTAAGAATAGGACATAGGATACTTTTTTTTGTTTTTTAGTTCCGAAAATTCAAAGTTCCAATATTATAAAGTATGATGCTCTTTCACGGCATAGCGGCTGAACCGATTCTAACAAGAAAATACATTAGCTACTTTTTGCACGCGGGCGAAGCCGCGGGCATAAGCAAGTAATGAATAAATACCTAATGTGACAATTACACTCAAATTGACATAGTCCCGAACTAAGCAAAGCTATGGAAACTAGACAAAGTTATACGTATGTATTAGTTTACGTATAGATAGATATCTACATAAATACATAGAACATCCAAGACCAAGGTACAAATACTCGTGGTCATCACCCAAATATCTGCCCTCAGCGAAAATCGAACCCGCGTCCTCAAGCTTCGGTAGCTCTGACCGCTAGATCAGAAGGCCGTCAACCATCAGACATCTTGCCTACTTACGTCACTTCCTTTGTTACTATTGGGGCCAAATGATGGTAAGATATAATAAACAAAGACAGTCATATAGCCTTTTTAACAATATCAGTTGAGCGCTGCCAACCTCATTAGTGAAAATAATTCGTGTATCACGGTGACTTGCATATTTTGCTCGTTAGATGACTGCACCTATAAAATGATCGGCCTCTATGTGATCGTGAGTGGCACGTCGTCAGCTGCGTTATACAACAGTGCATTTCCCCTACTTGCCTCGCGCTTCCGTGTCGCTTACTGTACTTTATGTAATAAAGCACTTGGCTGCGACCAGTCAGTTGTTGATGGTACAGTTCATTTCTGAATGTGTTGTCTTACGTTTAGATCGTTTATTAGTGTTATTATCATCACGAATGCAAAGGCAACTATTAAAAAGAAGCGTCAATACGACAAAATTTCGGGACCTATAAGGGTCATTGATGTGCCTGAGAAAGAGCCTTGTTAATGAGTGTGAAGGTTTTTAGGCCATGTACATCTTTAAATATGTTAGCATGTATATATAAGAAGAGACCTCTATATATATATATATATATATATATATATATATCTCTCTCTCTCAGGGAAAAGTATTCTAGGCTGAGGTCTATTCTTTCGGGGATGATTGGAGGCATGAATAATTTTTAAACCAGATTTGTTAAATGGAATTTAGGATAAATCCTATTAGGTCAGAAAGCCTACAAGAAATTCTAAGCAGTGTACTATGGTATTTTAGCTTATAATTTTCGTCCAAATTACATTTCTTCAAAGTCCTGAGGCGCATTACTATTAAATAAAGATAGATTCATTAAAGCATATTAAACAATCTAAACCTTGATCTAACCTTTATTTATTTGTGGAATATAAATAGAACCAGAATTGACAAGCCATCGTCAGCTTACCAGCGCCTTTGAATATGAATGAGAGCGACATTTCTAAGGCACCGGTTGTATCTGACAATGCACCAAAGTGGTTCAATACCGTTAAGCGACAACGAGGCAGTTTTTGAGCACGGGATCATATGCATTATTTCTCATGAGTAAGAAGGTCTTCGGAACATATAACATAGTATAACTCGGACTGTATTAGAGCTGAACTAAATGTTATTTATAATAATATGAGAAATTGCAATGGAAAGTTTACGCAGAGGTGTTAACATCCTCTTTTTACCGGAGATATATTTTGGTCAATCAATGTGACAATTAGTGGCATTTTCTTTGACGCTGCTCGAAATATTTCGAGTTCGACGAAATATGAAGGGTTCACTGCTTTTGAATCTACGTGATCCCAGTGCAATGAAATCGCATAAAATCACAATATATATAAGTCATTCATTATTCCTCTTAATCGTAAATGTGAGAAAAAATCGGTTGCGGATTTGGGGTTGAAACTCAAAGAAGTAAAAGCTTCGTATATATATAGATACATGTGAGGTCATTAAACTTCAAACATCGGTCGATGTATTCAATTGACAAAAGCCGCTGTCACTGAAGATAAAAGGCATGAATAAAATGAGTCATCATGATAACGAGCTTATGCAAATTTATACCACATCACTACCAAAAGACAATCATGCTTGATTGCAATTTTGTTTGTTATTAAATTAATAAGTGCAGTGATGGACGATAGGTTCTGGTAGTTGCCTGCGACATAAAGATAGCGTTCGAAGTTCGAACCCCGACTGTACCAATGAGTTTTTCTGAACAGTATGTTCAGAGATTTGTCACACCACGAGTTTGGAAGTGAGAAAAATCGTGAGGAAACCTATGTTTGATAACAAGTACAAAGACAATTTTAGACGTCTTGGGAAACGGCGATGAACTAGCCATCTGTCACGTGGGCACGTAAAATGTATCTCCGGCGAAAAGTGGGACTGTGGGTCCTAAAGACACCTTGCGACCCTTTGGGAGACCATGCGGGAAGGCGTAAAAATAAATGTTTAATTAATTGCCTCTAATTCTTGGAGGTGTTTTTTTAACTACATATATGTTGTCTGTCTGGCAATCCTACGTGTTGTTTAATGGGAAATAAACAAATTCATATATTTTGTAAATAACTAGATAAGAAAACAATTGTTATTTTTGTGACAGGTAGCCGCAGTTCCAAAGGTATTTTATTTTAAGTAGTTACTGATGACCCTGTGAGCTTCATACCTCCAAAGTCAATAAATGTAGTGATCATTCTTTTACGTTAACCATTCCCGTATTTTAATAGTTATTCTGCTATTCTGGATAAGACGAATACAACAAATCAGAGATCGTTCAATGGTGGTGGTTCCATGGTGTAAATAACCCGACTATCTTTTATATTTATTTACTATCTCTTATACATATATTTATCGGTATAAATATATAGAAATAAATGTCGATTGATTGAAATGAAATAGGAAAGGCCTACGTTTAACAGTCAACGACCTTTAGACGTAGAAGATACAATATAAAATATGTGCCAAGTATTTGGCCAATACACATAAGCAGCCGTGGTGGCCGAGTGGTTCGAGCAGTTGCCTGCGACGCAAAGGTCGCAAGTTCGAATCCCGCCTGTACCAATGAGTTTTTCTGAACTTAAGTACAGTGATTAGTCACACCACGAGCTTTACGGTGAAGGAAAACATCGAGAGGAAACCTGCATACGTCTGAGAAGAAATTCAAAGGCGTATGTATTGTATAGTCGTGCTCGAGTTACGGCGATGGACTCGCCATCTGTCACGTTGGCACCTAATATACCTCTGGCGGAAAGTGGGTGTGTGGGTATTACCTATATACCTCTGCCTACCCCTTCTGGGACCCTTGTGGGAAGGCGTGAGGGTACATAAACGTAAAGATATTTAAATAAGTATGTGTTAGAAGATGAATTAATGATTAGCACAGGTATAACTCACAATATCGCCAAATAACCAAATATATATTTTATACATTATTTACATTTTAGAATTGATCCTGTTCAGTAACCTTTTAAATCCGGTGGCAGAATCAAATTGAAAGCATTTCTTGCAAGGTCTAAACAAATAGACATTCCTTTAATTTTATAGCGGAGTGTTGTGTATGTGTGTCTCTGTGGCTATGTATGTGTGTGACCGTTATGACCAAATGAAGCATTATCTAAGCTGTGCTAATTTACCGTAAATAGCAGTAATCTACATTGCAGATACTAAACACATTATCATCATGGGATCAATTGGCATTTTTCTTGTGGATTTCTGGACGAAAGTAATAAAGTCGAATGATGTGCAAATGTTTTATGGGTATGGTGGATCTAATATAGGCTGATTTATGGGTACACCTATACACATAAAGATCTAATATAGGCTAATCATGGTTCATAGGAGTAGTAATGCAGCTAGTATTGCCTTCTTAGTTAAAGAATAGCTAGAGGTTCGATTTCCACTGACAAACATTTGCGTCTTGAGTAAAATATGTTCTTGACTTTTTCTATACATAAGTACTCTGGCTACAGAGATAACTGGCGCTCTATACTCTCTGCCTACTCCATTAGGGATTCGGCGTGATGATATGATGATGATGAAGTACCATATTTAAGTCTAGAGAAAACTGGCGCTCTATACTCTCTGCCTACTCCGTTAGGGACTCGGCGTGATGATATGTATGTATGTAAGTACCGTTTACTTGTGGAAGTATAATTATTATTAGCTACTATTATTATCAATATTTCTCTAGAGAAGGCTACTCTAATTTTAACTAGTGTTTACAAAAATTATCGGAGACAGTCGATTCTATTATTGTGTACAAAAGCTTCGCTCTTCATAATTGTTGCGTGTGAAAAAACTGACTTAATTTGGGGCTTTTATTTTAAACTAGCTGTGCCCGCGACTTCGTCGGCGTGAACGGCTTTTTATCTTTCGTAAAAATGATTTCTTTTTCATTAAAATGTATCCTATGTTACTTCTAATACCTCCAAGAATATGTGTACAAAGTTTCATGATGATCGGTTAAGTAGTTTTTACGTGAAAGCGTAACAAACAAACTTAAATTCACATTTATAATATTAGTAAGGATGAAGTGACAAAGTTACCTCTTTATTTATATATAAGTAGGTAGGTCTATATAAAAGGAAGAGCAGATTATATCCCCTCAATAAAAAAAAAAAAGGTAAAAGCTCGTGTTCCACATTCTCTGCCTACCCCGTCAGGGACTCTGTGTGATGATATGTGTGAATATACATGTAGGTAAAAAAAAAACTAACTGTAGAGTAAAATTTGCCTTAAACGCATTAACCATGCTAATGTTCAATCTACATAATATATTTTAAGTAGGCATACATATCGGTCTATTTTTAGAATCCCTAAAATTTCTTTATAGTAGTAAAAATAACAAAGAGAAACGAGGGAAAAGTGATTGTTGGGACACAGTAAATAAAATGACACGAATGACACTAGTCCGTCGACTTTCTTCTGAATGTACTTACGTGAGTTCGACGTGCATGTTGCTATCACAGCCGCGAACACCAGTACTACGTGGAGTTTCTCCATTTTACTTATAAATTTAATTAAAGAACAATAAAAATGTTTTCACGTCAGTTAAAAAAAAAAACTTATTTTTTTCGTATGTGGCGTGCGCCGCGCACCGGGCCGGCTGGGGCAATGGTTGAGTACTATACAGCCTCTGACAGTGATCCCTCTCTATACTTCGTAGACCGGAACTCGCGTACTCAGTTATACGGAATATATATCTGAGTAATCGATATATAGAGAACACTGCCAAAGATTTTAAAAATACGAAGCATTTGTCTATTGTACATACATAAATACTTGTACATGATGAAAAGCAAGTAGACTTATTAATAATGTATTTGTATAAATGTCAAGTTTAAGAATAAGAATATGTTGGAACCTACAGTACTAAAAAAACAAATTGCCTTGTTGCCTCGGGATACAAATTTGGATCAAATATTGTATCTGTAAGTAGTTAGTTATACAACTGTTTTACAGTACTGATAAAATGTTATGCAATATGGATTTGAAATAAAATTAAATCAATAACACATAATTCAATGCTTTAGCTAATGTCTGTGGCTTTGTCCGCATACATACATGGCTATAGCACAAATAACCACTGTAGGTATAATAAATAAGAAATATCTACAGATATTTGGATTTAAGATATTATGGATGATGGAAGAACATATATACGTAAGAACTTAATTATAAATAAATACTTAAAAACCGGGTACTTTGTTTCGCCGTTTCTTCTCCTGAGGTTTTTATTATTGGAAACGTAACTCTGCTAGCTTCGTTTTTTATTTAGTATGTGACGTTCAATAGGTGTTCCCTTTGTCCCTGTACGTTGAATAAAAGATTCTGTACCCGTCTAGTTGACTCTGCAGCAAATACTACTATATAATACTTCTCTGCATTAACCCGTTGATTTCAAATAGGTATTCTATATAGGTTTTGAAGTTGTGAAACATAAAGCGACATCTAGTATGTCAATAGCGTACTAAAACTGATATGTCGTACTTAATCGAATTGGATACTGCGTTTGCGATGAAACTAAAACTTTTATTATACCGACTTAAGCTCTCTGTTATGTAAGTGGCTTGGCTACAACTACGCAAGTAATCGTGTTAGTAAATAAACACATGAAGTTGCACTATACATTTTTACAACACGTAGTTAACTTAAATATTACACATAATAGCCTAAAATATTAGTTTTACCTTCTAAGTATTTTTTTATTGTACAAAAGAACACATTTTTTGTTTGCAGGTGTGTACTTTGCTAATGTGAATCGAATGCAACATACATATATAGTGTAGCTATGCCAATTCTTTAGGTTTAAAAAAAAAACAAAAATACTCAACATTTCTGAGTCATTAAGAAATTAATTCATGCAAATTCAATTAAATAAAAATCTGTTGTTAATATTTTAACAAAGTGATATTATTTATACATTTATACTTTACTATATATTTACATATTATTAATATCACTAAGCCGAGTCCCACATGGGATGGGCAGAGAGAGTAGAGCGCCAAGTTTTACCACCAATATATTCTTAAATAATAGTTAGTTTGATTAGAGGTTAGACAACTATATATTATATGGCTAGAAAGCGACTAATATCAATAAATAAAGCAATTATAAGGGATGTAATCCCTAATGCAGCTTAGAGGGGATTTGATCCTGCAAAACCCCTCTTTGGATATCTACGAGTGTCTGGTAAAAGACAGGTCAAAAATTAAAGAACTCATCTTCATCGTAAGTTACATCTTCGGTCTCAGCAACTTTAATAGCTGAAAGCTTCAGGCCTTGAGCAGACATGGCATCGATGCTGGGTAGTGCTTTGACAATTTCTTCCTCCACGTTAAATTTATTCAACTCCTGTTGCATCTTCTCAATTATGGGACCTTCGAGGGCATCCATTATTTGATACCTCAGTAAATTGGGCAGTACATTTACAGCGAGCTCGACGACATAGTCTAAAGTACCCGCACCATTGCAGCGCACTTGAATGTTTCCTATCTCTAGGTCTAAATCTCTGAACTCTGGCTTTTCCCTCGTGTCAAGCGGTTGAGCTAATATCAGCCTTGCACTTATGTATTCTACAGAGAAAGATGCAGTGCCAGCCCTGGATAATAGGCCGCCCACTGCAGATATATCCCACTGAGTGCTACCTTCCAACTTTTGAGTCCCGATCTCAAAGTCAACCACAACTGTGTTCTTTTCCATTCGGAGAGTAATGTTGCCAACCCTTTGGAAAGACGAGAGTCCAATAAGCCAGGTGCGAGTTAGGGTGACGGTGAATACACTCACTGTTGTATTGTAGTCTTTTATCTCATAGGGATCCTTTTTCATTTCTCTTACTTTCTTCCTCAGATCTGCCACGACCATGTCCAAAGGAGATATAGAGTTGGGAAACTCTACGTCGCTAGCTATATCTTCGAGTTGCTTGTTAATTTCAGCTCTCGCTTTGGTATATGCTTCCTTGAGTATGTAAGGTTTTATGGAATCGAATAGAAAAGTGCCTATGGAATTGATGATGCCCTGGAACAAATCCCCAAAGAAGCCGAGGTTTTCGAAGTTAACCGCGATAGTATTGAAGCCGAGGTTTATCTTGATGTCTTGGGCTCGGACTTTGCCGTCTCGGTCCACTCCAAGCGTGGCGTATGCAGTGATTTTAAGACCGGTCACGTCGACTGTGAAGGGGCCCTGAGCCCGGTTCAGCCACGTGGACATTGTGTAGTTGCCTCGGGCCTGTAGGTTGTCGATAACCAACTGAGCTTGTACCTGGAAATTAAGCAATTAAGTTAAAGTAGATAATCTTTATGTACAACATTTATAGTAAAATTAGTTTAATGCAAATGCTTAACTAATTATTATCCATCAATCGCTACATACATGCTTTCGTGAACTATTGTTGTTTCCATCCTTGAGTGTCCAAGTGATTTGATCTTGTTTATCTATACTACTACGAATACTAATACCAATAATATTATAAAGAGGAAAGATTTGATTGTTTCTTTGTTTGTATTGAATAGGCTCCGAAACTTCTTGACCGATTTCAAAAATTCTTTAACCATTGGAAAGTTACATTCACCCTGAGTAACATAGGCTATATTTATTGCCAGAAAAGATTATGAAAGTATACGCGGGAGTAACCGCGGCTCATAGCTAGTATAATATAAATTATACTGGACTCGGTGGACCTTCGATCATACTGCAAAGCAAAGCTGGGCGATACAGTTAGTCCATTATAATTGTATGCATTAACATAACAAAGACATGAGGTACTCACTTCCATACTTGAAATTTCGGCATTAACGTAAATGATTTTAAAGTCGTTAATGCCGTAAAGGCCGGTGTTCTTGAAATACAGTGTGCCGAAGCTGAGCGACTGCTTCATGTCTGGAACAGGGTAGGGCTCCGGCATGCCCAGCCCGGGCAGTCCCACTGGCTCTGGTTGCTTGTAATGTTCTAGTATAGCTAGGATGTGTTCACTCATCTTCCTCTCCCCAGCTGCGAGCTTTGAATCCAAAGCATTCGATTCCGCCTCATCTAGAATACGTAAATAGAATACATACATATGTACACGTGGTTGTTCTATACAGGACATACTGAATGGGAGAAGCATCTTCTTCTTTTTATTCTAATGTGAGAAGTTAATGTTAAGTTAAGCCCGACAAATGAGATTGCGCTGGACACGTCTGTGCTTGATACGAGTTGGGCCAATCAAGCGAGACAATGGACCCCACAAAATGTGACGCCCAGACGTGGATGGCCAAGAAGAAGATGGCGGGACGAACTGGACATGCACCTGAGCAGTTGGTCGGAGGTAGACTCGATCGCGGGGAGTGGAAGGACTGGAGGGACTTTGCCGAGAGGTGGGACACAAATGGCGTTAAATAATAATAATAAAAGAATTTCATTGTTTATCATTCTCATTAGTTTTTTTAAATGTCCGCGAATTGTCCGTCCGTTTTTTGTAGAATTAAAACTACGCGGTCAGATTTGTACAAGTAAATACTTCACTTGACGTTTTTATGTTTAAAATATTCAGTTAGTTTGTCTATTCATAGATACCTATAAAGAACTAGCTGTACCCTGCCACGCTTCGCTGTGGATAGGTATGTGACTGATGCAAAAAATTGATAAAAACAATCCTTGATACGGATCATGCTAAAATTTCAGCTCGATCGTTGCATAACTTTTTGAGTTTTTGAAGCGTAAACAAACCAACATAACATATTATACATTTATATTTATATATATATATATATATATATATATATATATATATATATATAAATATATTTCAGAAATTTTCAATTATTTGGTCAATCCATATATATATAATAATAATAATAATATATCCTCACGCCTTCCCACAAGGGTAGGCAGAGGTGTATAGGTAATACCCACACACCCACTTTCCGCCAGAGGTATATTAGGTGCCATATATATATAGATATGGATTGACCAAATAATTGAAAATTTCGTGTCATCGTGTCCAGGATGTGTTTCATCATCATTGTAGATAAATACCAATTAATTGGTTTATATGAACCAAGTAAACAATAATACCAATATCATTTTAATAGTGAGTCGTCATTAAAGTCCTAATTAATTGACAGTAGTATATAGCAAAACGTTTGGATAACAAACAACAACTGCTATGTGCTATGTTTGTATAACATACATATATTATGTTTACACAAATATACATAATATACATTTAAGGATGAATGTGAAAGTGTCTCGTAGAATGTTCAAACTACTTAGATATAATTACTCCAACACTCAAAGCTCTCACACACTCTTTAAATATACTATCAAAGGCTGGAAAGCTATAAACCTACTTCTTTAATATAATTATATTCAAAAGTAACTAAATAATATAATATATAAAATACCGTTGCCTATGAACACTTGCAGCATGTGCTTGGCTGACCCTGCAGTAATCTTTTAAGACCCGCTTGAAGCCTCCAAGCTATACTCTCTCGAGAAAACCTCAACGAACGGGGAACTCTTTTCAATGACATCTATTTAATATGACTCCTTTGAAAGCGCTTAGTCAACTCTTGTCTGTATATTGTTCACTAATATTTATTGCACTAACGCAGTTTAATGATTGCAGCAGTGTATACTTATAAAAAAAGTAGTCGAAACTACACATTAATACCCACAATATTGCAATGTAGGTACATATATTGAAATGGCATAAATAATTTCAAAGTTTTATAATAAAATAATAAACTAAATAGCCTACTATTTAATTACGCCTGTTACATTATAAAAGTTGGATGTGACTTTATCAACGATATTATATTAGTTCTTATAACAATTAATAATATTTACAAAGAACAGTTGATACTAACTACTTACAGATAAAATATTTGTCCCAAATCGGTATCCCGAGGCAACGTGCCAAGAAGACTAGCAGCATTAATGTGACTTTTATATCATTCTTAATACATAGTTAAGTTCTGACGAATGCATTAATCTATTTCTTATATCTACATCAAATATTTGGTAATAAATGCAAGAAATCTTACCGTTTCCGTAAATTGTACCAATCAACACGCACAATATCACAAAACGGAACCACATGTCTGTTTCAAATGGGGGACGACTCAATTTGTGTGTTATCGATGGCAATAAGTAGGAATGACTGAGTGCTCCGGGTCACAGGTCATCTATTTATCAGCGCGTGACGTTTCTACTTCGTTATCAGTAACAATGTATGAATGATACTATCGAGATCATCTTTTGTCCAACGATTTTAAAGATTAATGACATTATTTATTTTTACTTGTAGTAGTTAAATATTTACCCATTGTTAAGGTGAAGGTAATATGTATTCACGCCTTGACACAAGGACGATACTTGACAGAAATTTAACAATACTAATTTCGCTGGAGAGATACTACTAGCACAAAACCAACCAAGTCTTTTGTTGCTGCCTGACGTTCTTTGAAAGCATAATTACACTACTTAATATTGTTTACTGAACTTATTTTGCACTCTAAGGTCGAGTGCGGTGTCCAATGACAAGTCTGAATCGGTAGTTAAGCAGCTGCATTTATGTTGATCTGGCGACTTTTACGTACTCATAAGAGTATTGAAGGGGTTATTGCAGTATTGCCTCGACCTCGCACAATGAACATCGGACCGGACGCATCTCATTGTTCGGATGCACTCCAAACGTGCAAATGTAAACAAGTACTAAGTATTTTTCAAAAGTACCCTTTAAATTTGCATAAAATACAACAATAGGTAGGTGTATGTATGTATGTATGTGTGTGTGTGTGTGTGTGTGTGAGAGCAAACCTTATGCTCGGTATGTTCACTAGCTTGCATCTGAGGCGTGCGAGTTGATGGAACGATTGGGTACCTTCCTATACCTGCCTTCAAGTTTTATTTTGTTTTTATTGTTATACTAACATACATATAACTAGAATTTTTGTTACAAACATACAAGCTATGGACACGAAGTCGGAGAATAAATAAATTTATTTATTATTTATTGTGCAGTAATTTTTTTTGGTAATCTATAATTTGTCAATAAATTCATGTGAAATTTTATTTGTCAACAATTGTAATCCATCTTATCTAACTACAAATATTTTAATGTGAGTTTGTTTCTTCACGCAATACTACTGAACGGAATTGTATAGAATTTGGCACACAGATAAATTTATAAGCGGGATGATTAAGCTTATCCTATGGGTTACCATAGGATTAGTTCTATTCCAACAAAAAATATCTACCAAAGAAATGAAATATTACACGGGTGAATCCAAAAGGCACAGCTAGTCAACTATACATCGCACAATTTCATTATCTTAGTGCATTAATAGGGCAATATTTTTGCGCTTTTCCACATGAGTTCCCGAAAGAGAACAGAGGGAGAAATACAAATGTACCTACATACAAATAATCACGGCGAGAGATAGTTGTGTAGAAATAGACACATTTCGACGGAGGTATAAATCATAATCAAAAATTAATACAAGCTAATGTCAATACTCAATTATATTTAATGAATGGATACCTCATATAAAACAGCGCCATCTCTCGAAATATTGCTGTATTATCAAACCAGTAAGTAAAGTTACTTTAATACTAAGTTACAGCCTAATTACAATGCTAACCCGTAACTAGTATGTAGTGTATATATATATATATATATATATATATATTTACGGGTTAGCAAATAAATGGAGAATTAATAATGTTACTATATTTATTAAAAACCATAAGATTATTGAACTATAAATAACTATATTATGTAAACGTATATACAATAAAATAATACATGTCATGCTCTTCGTAATGTCGTAAGGTCACGAGTTCTATTAATATACATATATTATGTTTTCCGGGAATTACCTATAGCAAGTAATGTACAAAAAGTATAGTCATATACATCAAAATAATATTTTTACTCAGAAATCAAAGAACTCATCTCTATTAGAATTTATAGCAGTTTCTTTTGTTGAAATCGATGGAAAACCATGTTGAGATAATGCATCTATCTTAGGCAGTAATTCTTCTATTGTATCTTGCACATCTAATTCATTAAGCTCGATTTGAATATGGTCTTTAAAAAAATCTTCTACAGCATCTACTATTTGGTATCTCAGTATATTGGGCAATATGTTTACAGCGAGTTCTATGACATAGTCATATATGCCCGCGCCGTCGCAACGCATTTGAATGTTCCCTATTTCAAGGCCAAAATCCCGAAAATCCGTCTTCTGCCTCGTGTGGAGCTGCTGAGCTAATATGATCCTTACATTGATATATTCTACGGAGAAAGTGGCAATGCCTGATTTGGTCAGTAGCCCACCCATCCCAGATATGTGCCACTGAGTGGTCCCTTCCAGTTTCTGGGTTCCGATTTTTAAGTCGGCCACGAGTGTGGAATTCTCTAAACGAAAAATAATGTTACCGACTCGTTGGAATGAAGATAGTCCCATTAACCATGTGTTTGTAAGTATAATGGTGAATACTTTTGCTGTTGTATAATCATAGTCCCTGATTTTTAAAGGATCAAATTTCATATTCCTCACATATTTCCTGAGTTCCGCTACAACAATGTCCAAAGGAGCAATTGAGTTAGGAAATTCTGAATAGCCAGCCAAGTTATCGACCCGATTATTGATTTCTTCTCTAACTTTTGGGTAAATTTCCTTAAGTATGTAAGGCTTAAAAGAGTTAAATATTAATGTGGGTGCAGCATTTATGAATCCTTGGAATAAAGACCCCATCGAGTTCATGTTCTTGAACATAATACGCATATTTTTGGTTTTAAGGTCGATCTCGATGTCCTGGACGCGGAGCTTGCCGTCTCGTGCCACCTCGAGTGTGGCAAATGCTGTAGCCTTGAGGTCGGTCAGGACAACTGAGAATGGACTTATTTCTGTGTTCCACGAGACCCATGTAGATATTGTGTAGTCGCCTCGGGCTTGCAGTTCATCGATGTTCAATTGTAATTCAACCTGGATTCAGAGAATTAAACTATATGTTTTATATGTCATCGAAAATAGCACAATTCACAAAAAAGGTAAATAAAGAAAAGGAAGCAATTAAGGGAAGCAGTGCATATCAGATTTGGAGTTGGAGCAAACAGGAGCAGAACTCCACCTCCTAGAGCATCCCAGCCGAATGCCACTGCTTCTGAGCACTTTGTTATAGGTATTTTACACATGGAATTACCATAATGGCTCCAGAAATCAGCTTTATCCCTTTATCAAACTTAATTATGAATATGTTAACTGCTGACGGCAAATTTGAGAGACTCGTAACCTCTTGAACTCACGAATAATGATAATAATATAATTTGTGGTCTAACAAGTTTCAACTGTTCTTTGTAAATGTTGTTAATTGTTGTTATTGTAAAAAAAAATTTAAAATATTCCTGGCGAAAAGACGGTGTTGATACACCGCTACCCCTTCCCTAAAGTGGGAACTTTAGGGAAGATTTACATATATATATATGAACTTACTTCCATAGCTGCAATTTCAGCATTGACGTAAACGATTCGAAATTTGTTGATTCCGTAGACTTTGGTGTTCTTTAAGTGAAGTATGGCCCCATATTTAGATAGTTTCGTGTCTGGCACAGGGTAGGAATCCGGTATGGTTAACCCTGGAAGCCCCAACGGGTCAGGTTGCTGGTAGTGGTCTAATAGCTTTAAAATATATTCACTCATCTTTTTCTCCCCCTCCGCAACGCTTTCCGCTGTTGTAGTTTCAAGAAGAAGCTGTGATTCATCTGGAATAGGTTTTTAAGTGTTATTTGAGACATAGCCTTGATGGCTGAGTGGTTCGAGCTGTCGCTTGGAGTGCAAATATTGCAGGTTCAAATTCCGACTGTACCAATGTGTTTTTCCGAACTTAAGTACAGTGATTAGTCACACCACCTGCTTTACGGTAAAGGAAGGTAATAATTAACAGTTTAGGCTTTACAAGACATACATACTTTTGGCCGTACCGTGCTTGTCCCAAGCTATAAGCGTAATTATTATTAGCAAATGGGCGTCCACATGTGTTAAAAAGATAAAATAATACTTGTTGTATTGCAGCGAATGACAATTACACTAGGCCACTATCAATATGCTAAGCTGTTATTGGTCGTCAGACTTAATAATATATCCTCACGCCTTCCCACAAGGGTCCCCGAAGGGGTAGGCAGAGGTGTATAGGTAATCCCCACACACCCACTTTCCGCCAGAGGTATATTAGGTGCCAAAGTGACAGATGGCGAGCCCATCGCCGTTACTCAAGCACGACTATACATACGTACGACTTAATAATAATATACATTTTAATAGGCTTTAATTAATGTCAACAAGTTTTTAGGCATAATCAAAGTATGTAAGACAGTTGGAAATCTTTGTTTAACTTTCAAAAATCAGTATTGTAGATTACACATAAATTATTTATGACAATTTCTACTCGAGACAAATCTTACGGAGTTGCGACATATTGCATCGTGACAAGTAAACAAATGGTTAACCTGCACTATGTAGGGACACATGTATAATATCATGAAATATAAATATGAATGTATAAGTACAAGTCGTTAATTAATTGTCAACTGACCACCCAACACTGTCCCGCGGTCACCAATCACCAGAATTGTTACTTAGTTATAATATTTCATGCATTTTTAAAACAAATCCCACTTACCATATATCTGACAAGCGACGGACGAAAAACATATTACCATAAAAAATACCAACATTTCAATCTCACTATTCGGGAGGAACTGAGCCAGTTGCTAAAATGTACATATTGCCCTGGTGTTTCTGGTTGTTCAAGTTGTTTAAAATATTGATAAAGGTATCGGCACAAGCCCGTGACGTTGGGTAACAAGTAACTGAAATATCGCAATTTTTTTCCTCTGTACTGAGAAGTGTCTGTGCCGTGATAAGTACTACATACAAGCACAATACCTACGTGGAGAAAAGATAATTTTATCTATATTTAATGCGACATCGTCATGCTAATGAAATAAAGTTTTAGTAAACAAATACTTATTGGGAAGTCGTGGCCAAGTAGTTCGAGTAGTTTTTTGTTGAAATAATATTTAATTATTTGTTTGGCAAAAACAAACAACAGGAACGAAGTGGCATAAAAACATTGATAAAGCTGCAGAAGCATAAACTGTGTAGCTGTTGTTAGGAGCTCAAATATTACTAGTTCGGTTTTCGGTAGTAGTAATACATTTTTATGTACTTAAGTACTTAATATACCTAGTGATTAGACACAACACGAGCTTTACGGTCAAGGAAAATATTGAGTTGAAACCTGCATACGGTTGAGAAGAAATTCATAAACGTATGGATAGTGCTTGAGAGGCGGCGATAGATTCGCCATCTATCACTTTGCTAAACATGTTTACTTACTACTAAAAAGAAGAAAAAAAAATAATATAATATATCCTCACGCCTTCCCACAAGGGTCCCCGAAGAGGTAGGCAGAGGTGTATAATGTGTGAAAAAAAAATTATAATAATATAATAACTAAAAAATATGGTTAAAAGGAGTCTCTTTAGGCAGGGTTCCGAAGATACTGGCAGCGTTCTCCCTTTGAATAGCTAGGCTAATTCTTTGTCCGAGGTAGCTGCCAGCTCTTCGGTCTCCTGTGATGTCGACCAACCTTTTTGCTATTTCTTTAAATAGCTTCGTGGCACTAGGACCCCACGGACCAAGGGTCTCGACACCGAATGGGACAAAATCATATTCGGAGCTTAGACCCCTGTATTTGCATGTTTTAAAGCAAAAACATATGCTTCTTTGGTAATCCTGGTGGGGAGGCGTGAAGAAATATGTACGAGTACGAGTATACGAGTCACCTGAGTGACGATTGCAGCTTCGAACCCAGGTGGTGTATAAAAATTTGCGCCTTCTTCTCCCGAAATTATGCACACATTGCCTCAAGCTTCAAGGTGATGGCAAGGGAATCTGAATCCATTTGAGAAGGCATTAAAAGAACTTACTTTACAGAACACCATCTTGGTGAAAATAATAACGGGCGAAAAGTTGGTTTTGTTAGTCTTTTACTTCGAGCCTCGTGATGTTACTAACGTCTGAACTCCTAGTAGGGTGTGAAGGTTTTTATTTATATACTAGCTGTACCAGCGACTTCGTCCGCGTGGAATTTAATAAAAAAAATTGTTCAGTTTCTTTAAGTTAATAAAAATTTAAATTTTATAAAAAGTAGCCTAAGTTACTCCTTTTTATATCAGCTATCTGCCAGTGAAAAGAAAAGAACCGTCAAAATCGGTCCAGCCGTTTCAGAGATTAGCCGGAACAAACAGACAGACAGACAGAGACAGACAGAGACAGACAGAGACAGACAGAGACAGAGACAGAGACAGAGACAGAGACAGAGACAGACAGACAGACAGGCAGACAAAATTGTTAAAAAAATATTTTGATGTATGTACCATGTATTTATGCATATGCATTTAGTAAAGTGCGGTTATTTCAATATTACAAACAGACCCTCCCATTTTATTATATATATGTATAGATTATAATTGTATCTACAGCCTCATATAATCTTCTGTTGTCTGTTAGCACCAATAATATGCTTCTGATTGGACTCAGAACACATTTGTTCGATTTACTAACATTGACCTAAATGTATTCAAAACGCGGTTCGCACTTGTGTTATAAATGACAAATCACTGGCGTATTGAAGGATTTACACATAATGATCTTATTTCTATTGAAATTATGATCAATCATGGATCGAGATATGGATCTAAGTGTCTTTTCATTAGAAGTGTTGTTCAACTGTTAAATTGCGAGGTCTTGGCGTTAAGGCGCTTGCTCACCGTATTAAATTAGGGTTTTTTGTTCTTACAGTATTCGATTTCCGCAACAATATATGCGTCTTATAGAGGTTGTAAATTTGTTTTTTCAGGGATTCGAACTTGCGATCTTTGTGTCGCAGTACTCGATACACTCGGCCACCACGGCTTATTTATATCCGGCTATTAATAGTTATAAAAACACCCTGCGTACATAAAACAACGATGCTATGGAGTATTCCAAGAGTTTCTTGCAATCTATGTTTTTGTGTGTTGGTACAGCTTGCAAAAACATAGCTACACAAAAACTCACGTTCTTTTGTACAAGTGTGTAAGGTCATGTACAAATGTACGAGGATTCAATAGCGTCCGCTTGGGTAGGCACGGAATTACGCGCTTAGCGCTTATAGGAATATTTGTAGTTTTAGACAACGCTTAGCCCCCCCCTTATTAAAAACCAGTTTGTACCTCTTTATAGAGATATTTGGATTTTTTGAGATGTCATTTATAAGCATTTTTAAGTTAGGTGTATGTATAGTTGTGCTTGAGTAACGGCGATGGACTCGCCATCTGTCACGTTGGCACGTAATATACCTCTGGCGGAAAGTGGGTGTTGGGTATTACCTATACACCTCTGCCTACCCCTTCGGGGACCCTTGTGGGAAGGCGTGAGGATATATTATTATATTAAGTTATACTTGTAATGTGGACTTTAAAAAGAGCCGTTTTAGCCGAGTGGCGTGGTCACACCATGAGACTAACGTTTAAATTAAAACAGGACTAATCTCCATACGACAGTGAGGAAATAAAAAATAAGTAGCCGAACTGTCACGTTGACACTTAAATATGTTTCCGACCAAATGTTGGTGTTACCTCGGTGACAATCTTAGCCCAGGTTCCTTGTAGGAAGTTTCATCTCAACTAAATAGTTAACTTAATTTCCTTTGGCAACATAATGTTGTCCGTCTGTCTGTGCAACGTTTAGCAAGCTCACGATACCTTAGTGGTTTGTGGTTTTCCCTGACTTAAGACCGTGAAATTATCTCCAAAAGTTGCTAACTTCACGTCCTGAAATCATGTCATGTAAATATTTTATTAATCTCCTTTTAACGTTCTAGTGGTTTTGCATGTTTCACTGGTCCCCGAAGGTATATGTATACGAACGTGAAAAATTACGGGCATGTCGCAAATTCATATGTTTACATACGTTAATAACAATTTCGAGACAAACTTTTTGTTTGAAAAAGTTTTTCTTTACAGTAAAGTTCGCTGTGTGCATAAAATTGGTTTGCGTTTACGCATGGTCACACTCACTTTATAATACATATAAACCATGCTGAGTCCTTCTCAGGGTAGGCAGAGATAGTAGTGCGCCAGTTCTCTCTAGACTTACATACCTCTTTCGCTTCGCCCACATTCATCAGTCTCTTCATACATGCTTGCCGGTTTCATCTAGGTTGTTGGTACATGGGCTTCCTCTGCCCCTTCTTTTACATACTTTTGCTTTGTTTATCCGTTTCATCAATCTCTCTTCAGTCGTGCTCTCTATATGGCCAAATCAAACTAAACGAACATACAAATATTAACATAATAAATATATTTACATATACCTCTTTCCTCTTATATGTAAGAGGTATATGTAAGCGAAAGAGGTATGTAAGTCTAGAGAGAACTGGCGCTGTATACTCTCTGCCTACCCCGTTAGGGACTTGGCGTGATGATATGTATGTATGTATGCAGGAATAATAAATCCCCTAAACAGATTTAAAAAGTGAAACTTTGAAAGATGATCTTGGCGGATGAGGTTTTTCATTCAATCAAGCCTGAGCCCTTGAAAATGATTTTTCATTTACCACACAGATAGTTTATTAGCTGGAAAAACGGGATGTATTATTCCAGAAAAATAAACACAGATCGGATCATCCAATCTAAGCATCGATCGGATACCCATATATGTTCCTGCACGCTTACCCACAAGGCTCTTCGAAGGGATAGGCAGCGGTGTGTAATACCTACGTACACACCCACTTTCCGGCAGAGATATATTTTAGGCGCAAACGTGACAGATGGCGAGACCATCGCCGTTTCCCAAGCCCGACTATACATACGTGTTTGAATTTCTTCTCTACGTATGCAGGTATCCCGTCGTGTTCTTTCACCATGAAGCTCGTGATATGACTAAACACTATTCTTAAGCTCACAATAACTATGCAGTGCAGTCGGCATTCGAACTACCACTTTGAATTTTGAAACAAACACAACAATGCAATAATGTACTAGGTATATGCCGCTTAGGTATGTTGCGAATAAAAACGATCGTCTGAAGCGCTCCTATGATTACCTTGATCTTCGGATTAGGTGGCTTGATACTTACATATATAATACGACTGCCGCGTAGACCTGCCGTAGTGACTGAACAGACACAGGCCTAGACTTGTAACTTAACAAGTTTATCTTTGAACATGAACAAGATAAGTTTCGCTTTGGTGGTTTTATGTGCCATTGATGGGGGCCTTTTGAAGCATTTACGTAAGTTAGCTAATCTCACATAATTAATTAAGGATGCGTTCTATTATTTGTGAGCATTTTGTTGGGGGTTGCCTTCGGTAATACTAATTAGAATACCAACTTATAACCTACTAGCGGCCCGTCTCGGCTTCGCACGGGTGGACATTTTTTTTTAATTTTGCCATAAAATTATTATTTTTTCTTGCAATTAAATTATATTATGGTCTATATTAATCAGTGATAATGTAGCATTCAAATGGTGAAAGTATTTTTAAAATCGATCCAGTAGTTTTTGAGCCAATTCCTTACAAACATACTTACATACAAATCTTCCTCTTTATAATATTAGTATAGATATACAAATAACGCTTTTGTATAGATTGAAGTCAAAGTTTAAGAGCCGGATTAAATTGTAGTTGTTACCATATGACATTTAGTTTATGTGTCGTTAGGTTTATATTTATACGTAATTAATTAAGTAGGTAAATAATTAAGGTAGGTTTATGTATATTTATTTATTATATTGTGTCTAGATTTTATTTGAACATAATGACACAATAGATTTAAAAATATCATTTTATACATCCACCTACTAACCCTTTTTTTGAAACACATAATAGAAATAAAGTAAGATATTAAATTTGACTTGACTAAATGTTTAGTTTTATATCTTGATAGATTAAAGTTATAAAATTCTACGGTATTCGCTATTATTTTAATTCCTAAAACAAATGATGACAACAATAATAAATATTAAAAAAAGGTTGCCTTTTACAGTCAAATTATTTTTACGTTAAAAATAATTTACATTACATGATGAAATCTCTCTGCCTATTCCTTTGGGGACTCTTGAGGGAAGGTGTGAAGATATGACCATGGTTTTTTTGCAATTTTTTTATCTTCATGCCACTCAGCTGTTTTTACAATCTATTGTCTTAGGTTGGTATTGTACCGACTTGTCATTTGACCTGAGACCTCACTAAGACGTGTTATTGTCGTCATAAATTAATAATATTCAAGGGATATATATATATATAGAGCCGTGGTGGCCGAGTGGTTCGTTGCCTGCGACACAAGGATCGCAAGTTCGAATCCCGACTGTACCAATGAGTTTTTCCGAACTAAAGTACAGTGATTAGTCACACCACGAGCTGTACGGTGAAGGAAAACATCGAGAGGGGAAAGGAAGAGGAGAAGGGGAGGAAAACCTTTGCTTTAACGTTGGCACTTAATATACCTCTGACGGAAAGTGGGTGTGTGGGTATTACCTATACGAAGGCGTGAGGATATATATATTATATTATGAAAATAATATATATATATATATATATATATATTATTTTCATTGATGAATCCATCTCTTTCGCACCCTTATATAATTATGTCAATAGCATGTCATATTACCGCATCGTACTCGTTGGTATTGTAACGATGACTAGTAATAAAAACAAGTAGAAAAATTTACGAAGTAGATAATTAATGCGATAATGTGGGTAAGAATAGGCAGAGGAAGACCAAGTTCTAAATACTTAGATCAAATCGATTGAAAAATGTCAGTGTAGCGAGAGCTGGCACCCTACTCTCAGCCTACCAGGTGAGTGGGTGTGATGCTGTTTGAATGTAACGAAACGGATGTTACGAAAAGTTATTAGAATTCATTATTCGAGTAACATTATTACGTATCAGTATAAATCCGTAAGGCTGAAAGTAGTTTTTGAAGACGTATTTTTAGCTGTGTCGTTTTATCTTTGCCAATTATCTCCATCCTCGATTAAGTTTTACAATAAATTCTGATTGAAAACAATTGCGTCCCGCAGGTTTAGCAGCAGTTAAACGGCAGTAGCTTAGATCAACGGCAATATTATTTCATAATAAATGGTAGCCGTTTAGTGTATCCCTGTTAGCACTTTTAATTTCTTTCTCTTCTTCTTCTTTCTTTCTTAATCCCTAAGCAAATACCATAACAATATGAACCCAATTCTTAAATAAACTTTATTTTAGAAGATTTCAA